>JAJOZX010009009.1:0-165441 GCA_023014485.1 Bathynomus jamesi
TTTTTTTTAGTTCAGGAAGAACCGATTCGCCTCTATTTAAAGGGCAATCTCAGCGGAAAAACAAAGAAAAAGTGAGAGGAAAGACAGAGGAAAAAGAAAGGGTGGAGGGGACAGTCGACGTGGAAAAAGACCAAGGATGACAAGGACTGCAGGGTCGAGCCCCATCATCCTTGGGTGCTAGGCCGGGAGGGTGCACACGTGAAACCTCCAGGAACAAGCACGTACAAACGAGCACAAAGAGCACTCAAGAGCACGAGCTTAGAACCCCCTTGCGGGGATATATATATATATATATATACACACAGGGTGTACATAAAGTCAGGATCTATTTTTGTGAAGCACTTTGAAATTATATGGAATTTTCAATCATAAAATGATAAAGTGGTAACATTTATTAAATAATTAAGAGTAGGATTCGACGTGATGCCCATCAGTATCCCTGCACAGCTCAAATCGTTCTGCAGCATTTCTAAACACATTCTGGAGCATTTGCAGGGTTATGTTATCTGCAGCAGTTCGTATACGTGTACGTAAGTTTTCAAGACTCTTAATCTTCGTCTGATAGACATGCAATTTGATAAAGCCCCATGCAAAGAAATCTAAAGGGGTTATTTCTGGTGATCTCGCTGGCCAAGGTCTGTTGCTTCCATGTCCGATCCAGCGATTTGGAAAACGTCCATTTAGATAATCCTGAACAATTTTGGCATAGTGACAAAGAGCACCATCATGTTGATAGACGATGGGGATAGGATTGTTAGTACCGTCGTCTATCAACATGGTGGTGCTCCTTGTCACTATGCCAAAAATTGTTCAGGATTATCTAAATGGACTTTTCCAAATCGCTAGATCGGATGCAGAAGCAACAGACCTTGGCCAGTGAGATCACCAGATTTAACCCCTTTAGATTTCTTTGCATAAGGCTTTATCAAATCGCATGTCTATCAGACAAAGATTATGAGTCTTGAAAACTTACGTACACGTATACGAACTGCTGCAGATAACATAACCCCGCAAATGCTCCGGAAACGAATGATTTGAGCTGTGCAGGATACTGATGGGCATCACGTCGAATCCTACTCTTAATTATTTAATAAATGTTACCACTATCATTTTATGATAAAATTCCATATAATTTCCAAGTGCTTCACAAAAATAGATCCTGACTTTATGTACACCCTGTATATATATATTACAATATGAAAGTTACTCACGAAAATCATAGAAAATGTTGAAGTAGAAAGACTTTTTTCAATCCCAAACTAAACTGTCACTTATTTAAACTATTACAGAGGGGCCCATTATCAACAGTAGGCCACAGGCCTTTCTTCTTTTAGTTACACCTCTGATAATAATAATATATATATTTATATAGTACACAAAGTCAATGAATAATGTTTTCAAAAGTGTTTAGAAAAAAGGTACAGTAAACCCTCGATAAGTCGGACTATATAGGGCTATAGCCAGTCTGACTCATTGTGAATTACCTTAATTATCCCCCTATTTACCTCTAAAGAGGCATAAATACTCTCTAACCTTTTAAGTTTGATTAGTGAGAGTCTAATACAATGTTCAAAATAAACATTAAAAAACACAAACACGAAACAAAAAATTTATTGTTTACCTTTTTGTACAATACAGTATTAAAAAAACACTTCACTTAGTAAAAGAAACAAAATAATAATGGCACTTGACATAGGACATAAAACACTTCTCTCAGTAAAATAAACAAAAGAATAATAGCACTGGACAGAGGAAAAAAAGCACTTCACTGTATCGTACACTGAAAAAATTTATTCTGTGTTAGAGACCTGCCCACCATCACTTGAAGTGTAGACTATGTTCAATGCAGATGAATTACTGCTAGTAGAAGGAACACATTCACGTTGGCGTGGAAGTTGCTTGAAAAAGTCGTGAATTTTGAATTGTCATTGCTTATCATGTTGGAGGCAAATAATCAAAGATCTGAATTCCGTTAAATATGGATAATATTTTTGGACCTCAGGGTTATCCACTCCATCAAGCCATGCCATAGCCACATCCATTCCCTTACACACCTCCAATAACTTGATTGATGCCGAAGGGGGGTCATCATCATCGCTTTCTTCTTCACTTTCTTGAGTGCCTGCCACGGAAGCAGCAATTTCCTCTTCCGTTCGGTGGTGATAGCCTGATTCATTAGCATCCATTTCTAGCCAGTCAATGATGTCTTCTTCACTAATGTCTTTCACACTTCCCCTATGCAGAGTATCAAGATAATCCAATGTATCAAATCCAGTAAAATCAACAGCAACATCTGTATCATGCAAAAGTTTGTTCCAGGCATTACGTAATGTTAGCACAGACACCAGATTCCATGCTTCACTAAGGTTGAACAAAGCATTACGAAGATTATAATTCTTCAAGTTTTCAAGTGTACACTTTCCACATGTGTCCTCCTCAGCATCCTCATCCATCTCGAACACCACAAAACACTCGTTTATCAGCTTCATGCAGTAGTAGCATTTGCAGCATTCAATTATACCCTGGTCCATGGGTTGTAATACAGACGTAGTATTGGGAGGCAAATACATCACTTTAATTTTGCCATCCCTACCAGTGGCGGCTCGTTGGTAGGCACTGCGGAACTGCAGCACCCCCATGATCTTATGATCTTTATATTTAAATATTTAAAATAGCCTCTGATTATTTTTTTTCAATGAACTGAGTTTTTAAATCAGATTATATCCTTTTTTCCTTAAACTATTTCAATGCCGAATGAATGAATCACGAAAGTAGCTTCAGCCTTCCCGTGGAACTGCGTACTTAACAGTTCCAGATTTTGTTCGAAATGCTTGAAACCTCGGTGGCGGATGTACACAGAGCGAGTCAGAATCACAGGCTTAAGAGGATCCAAAGCACTGTGGACAGAGCAGTGCCGATTTGTTTGTTTGACGTGGTAGTTGTGTTGCTGTATCATTTGCTAATTCAAAATTTAATTTCTGAATTGCATTTATCAATGATTCATTATCATTTATTTTTTGTCGTGAGATTGAAGTTAATTATATAATAATTGCATTATTTACAATATATAGCTTTCATTTCTTAAAGTTTTTTTGCTCAGAACAAAAACAGAAGAATGGAATTTGTTTATAAATAAAATTTTTGGCAAATTCGAAATTACCCATTAAGCGTAAATACCCTATAATTGATTTTATGATACTATTTTACTTATTTTTATGACTGAGTAGTGAGTAGTTATCTATTTGACTTTCTCTCTCTCTCTCTCATATATATATATATATAGTATAATCGACACAATTGTTCGCAATTTCTGAGGCAGCACCCCCATAACTGAAAGTCATGAGCCACCACTGATCCCTACTACACAATTCATCAACACTAGGATGAGAGGGAGCATTGTCTAAAAGAATCAATGCCTTTACATTTTGGCAAGTGATTTTCAGTTCTTCGACTTGATGACGAATAATCTCAAGAACTGCGTGACTGTGGAACCAATAAGAGATGATTTCTTGGGTAAACCATGTGGTCTTATTGCTTGTATAATGAAGGGGTAGCTTATCCATTATGTTCTTCAAACTTCTTGGCTTCTTAGCTTTTCCAACAACCATTGGTTTTAATCAGTGGCTGCCATCTGCATTAGCACAAAAAATAGCAGAAATGCGATCCTTAATTTTATGGCCAGGAGTGCTACCTTCTGAATGAAAAGCTTGTGTGTTGGAAAGGGGGGCTCACCAAAAAAAGGCCAGTTTCATCCCACTGTACTGTTGACAAAGAGGCAATCCGGACTCTTTCATCAGATTTGTCAATTTCTTACGAAAGGGCTCGATGTTGCTTTGATCAGCACTGAGACTTTCACAACCACCTTCGATTAGAGATGCAATGCCATGATGGAAATGGAATAACCAGCCAGGGTTAGCCTTGAAACCTTCTATGCCCAAGTGAACAGCCAAGCAAGATGTGGCATTTTGGATGTCGATTCCGCGAACCGCAACACCAACTGAACGCTCCTGCTTGAACCATTTAAATACTGCTTTTTCTAGATCTTCATGTTTGGACAGCTTCAATCTCTTCCTAGGGTTTTTAGAGCTTTGAGGGTCTTCAAGCTTGAGGGCATAACCACAAAACTTATCCTGAGCTTTCTTTGTCATAGAAAGTGCTGCGCTTGATTTGAAATTCCCCACAGATCATCTGCATAGAGCAGCCGCTGTCAATACAATCGAGAATTCTCATCATCTCAATAATATTCAAAATTTTCAGTTTTATTCCCTTCCGACTGGTAGAAGGCTGTGAAACAGCTTTACACTTCACTGATTTCAGTTTGAGAGAGCGTAGCACTGGAAAATTAAAGTAACGAGTGCAGCAACAACAACACAACCACCACTCACTGTGTTCAATTACCAACTGACGAAATCTTGCCGCATCATGCTACTCTAAGCTCCTGTTAACCAAAATTTTGGTGCGTGGCGACTCAAAGGTCTACTCAGAGAGTCTGACTCATCAAAGTCCGACTCATTGAGTATTTACTGTATATGAGGAAATTATTGGGGGTGTGGATTGTAGGTTTGGGTATGCAGGTTCTTGGGATCTAGGCTGAACTGGCTGGGCCCTGCTGGCCTTTATTCAGCTCATAAGATATTTGTGTGTTTAAAGCTTAAAAATATAAAAAAATTAACAATTACTTAAAAAAAAATTCAGTAAATTACTCAC
Source organism: Bathynomus jamesi (assembly GCA_023014485.1). Taxonomy (NCBI): domain Eukaryota; kingdom Metazoa; phylum Arthropoda; class Malacostraca; order Isopoda; family Cirolanidae; genus Bathynomus; species Bathynomus jamesi. The sequence continues at coordinate 4,708 of JAJOZX010009009.1, forward strand.
ATTATAAAGATCAAGAGCAAAAATTTGGCACGCCAGCACAAATGCAACACCCTTTAAAAAATATTTACTTAATTTTATTTTTCGTGCCAAAAATATTGTCCTAGTGCTGATTGGTTATACTAGAAATCTCAGAAATGCGTTTGGCAACAGTGCAATTTTTAACATTTATTTAATTAATTTTCAACAAATAAAATAAATATATTATAATAAATTTATTTAAATAAAAATTTACTTAAATGGACATAATTTATCAACGAATAAACTAAAGTTAATAATCCTAAACAATTTAAATATCAATTATTTTACTAGTATTAAAAAAAAGTGGAAAATTTTTAATGCCATTTTATCACCAATGTAAGTTGCCGTGTTGGCACTTTTTTTTTTACCCCTATGAACACCCCTGAGGTCTTATATAGTAATACGTCAAACAAATTTAGGGCCCCCAACGAAAAGGGCCCACCAGCCATGGGCCACTGGGGCCAGTCCGTGCCTGCACGCGGGTCTTACTCATTGGCAACATCGCAGGACAATATTACAATCACTCAATTATATGACAATTCTGCCATCCATGTAGCTTTGACGTATGCTGGAGGAACACCTATTGGAAGTGCAGAGAGATAGAGCAAGAAAGAAAAACATTGTAGAAATTCCACGCCCATTTTCAGTCGAAATTTACAACACCCACTTGGGTGGTATAAACTTAATGGACTCTTTGGTAGGACTTTATCACCACCAACGACATCACAAAGATGGTACCTTCGACTATTTTTAATCTGCTAATTGTTGTCATCATGAATTGTTGGATTCTTTGGGAGAGAGATGAGAACAAAGAAAAATTAGACTTGCATGAATTTAACCCTGTCATATTTTTATTTGGTTTATTTAAATATTTTTAATGGAAATTCTATGTAAAGGGATAGCATACAAGAAAATATCACATCTATTTTGAAAAGACTTCTGGTACATTTTATGGAATGTCCCCATATGAAGCCATATGATCATAACGAAATAATATATGTAACAAAAGTAAAAAACAAAAATACCTCTTTCAAAAAGATTATGTGGTGTGTAAATGTATAAATACATGTATATATATATATATAATATATATATATATATATATAATATATAATATATATATATATATATATATATATATGCAGTAAAATCACAGAATAACACGTGATCTTATTAATAAGCAAACAACCACAGGGAAAAGGAAACACGAAATCCAAGCGCTTTCGTGATATATTCACATCTTCAAGGAACAACAAGTAATAGGCAGATTTTACAAAGTAAATGAGTTAAATACACAAGCAAAAAAAATTCCCAGTTGGCAACTCAATTTAAAAACCATAAAACACACTAAATATTTTTTCAATAGATAGCTTAATCTGAAGGAAGCTAAATTATGAATATAAAAGAAACTATATAGATGAAATTAGACAATTAACATGTACAGAAAACAAAAATTATTATAACAATTATTAGAAATAGTATTAAAGCAGGCAATTAGTGGCAAGAATTTAATGAAAACAAAGGGAATGGTGCCAACATCTTGCAGAATATTCCAAACTTCTACAAACAATCTGAAAAAACTCTTCCAATAGCCAACCAGATCAAAAGTCTAATAAACCACCAAACACAAAATATTATATACAAAAGAAATATTACAATGCACACATAAGAATGTTAACAGTTCTTAAAATAATATTTAACCAAAGCAAACCGTTAAGGGGAAAGAATGTGGTCAAGAAACCAATAGGCCCTACGCCAACTTTCTAATTAAGTTGCAGACTGGGAATTTTTTCGCTTGTGTATTTAACTTATTTACTTTGTAAAATCTACCTATTACTTGTTGTTCCTTGAAGATGTGAATATATCACGAAAGCACTCGGATTTCGTGTTTCTTTTTCCTTTTCCCTTGGTTATTTGCTTATATATATTTATATATATATATGCTCAAACCCACAAGGAAAAAGAAAAATGATTCCAAGGCCTTTCGTGTATTCAGAGCTACACCTCATCAGGGAATGACAAGGTGTAGCTCTCAATACACGAAAGGCCTTGGAATCGTTTTTCCTTTTCCTTGTGGGTTTGCAGCATTCCTTCATTTCACGTGTTTTATTGTGAAATTCATCCCATATATATATATATATATATGCAAACAAAGACTATTAGCCTTTTTTTTATTAATGTAATTCCATTTTATTCAAAAATTGTCCTCATTTGAGGCCATATTGAAAATAAGAAAAAATCTTTGGATATGAAAAAAACTTTCAAAGACTATTATATATATATATATATATATATATATATATATATATATATATATATATATACATACATACAGGGTGTCCCATAAGTCTGGAACCATAGGGTAAAATAAGTAATTCATGTTTTTCCGTTTATGTAAATGCCCATGTCGTCTTTGAGTAAGGAAGAACGCATCCAGGTAATTCTGCTCATAGGAAATCGGAGTCAGAGTGAGGTTGCTAAGGAATTTAACACATTGCATCCGGACCACGCGCCAATAACACATAGCTGTGTCAGCAAACTTGTAGTAAGTTTAAGGGAAACAGGATCCATAGGAGAAACCACACAGGACCTCCGAGGACATCCACTTATGATTACACAGCCACTACCATCCTCCCTCATTTCACAAACAGCCCCCAAAAGTCTCTTCGGCATTTTTATTGCTGTTTTTATCATATTTTGCCCTATGGTTCCAGACTTACGGGACACCGTGTGTGTGTGTGTGCATCTCAATAAGTGCTTTCTTTCGTGTTTCCAAGCAAAATGCCAATTAAGCCTTATACTTAGGTATGAAATGCTTCAAAGCATTCCAGACAAAGTGGTTCATTGCATCGTTTACACCGATAATAGGTTTTTCTTTTGCAGGAGTATAAATGACATCTTGAAGCATATTTATCATTTGTCTTCACAGGAAAGTGTGGACCACCATCTTTTCATAGTTCAGATGATGCCTTATGATGCACCTTTCATTTTACAGGTGGTGTTCTATTGATGGAAGGACAACCTCTTCTCTGTTGATAACATGTGCCAGTATAAATCAGGGAAGTAATTATGGATGATTTAAAACACAGATTCAAAATAGCTCCATTTGGCCTTTGATCTCTACTTATGATCTTAACCTTTGTGTGAAGACCTGAGTCCTGTTCATGACACATTGCCTTGTGACAACCCATGTGTGTATAAAGTTCCATCAAATTATGTTGAACCATTCAAAAGTTATAGCAAGGAGACAAAAACATGATGAATGGATGGTCTGACAAGCACAATCCAGTATGGCCCTCTGAGTTTATTTGGGGTATAAGTACAGAGAATTATGAGGAAAGAAGTGAAAAGGAATTATAGTATGGCTCATAATCTTCAATGCCTTCCTCTTTAATAGAAACTGCTTCCATCACCTCGTCTTTGACAGGGAGACCCTAAAATTAATATTTCCTTCAACTCTCTAATTACTTGGTCCCTCCTTAAAAAGGGGAAGAAACACCACTAAAAATCACGCGTGAAAACCTTCAAATAACAACTTGAACCGAAAAAAGTGATGTGAAAGATCAAGAGTCATACTAAAGAATGCTGCTGTGGTTTTCACTTGAATTTCTTGTATTCAAAATAGTTATTAGGGTCTTCTATTATCAAATAAATTTAACTACTGTACAAGATAAAATGCATTCTTATACATTATTCTGGATCTATTCAATAAGATAAATACTCGAGTAGTCACCCATTCGGAATTTTAAATTCTCCTAAATCAGTAAATACTAGAGTTTCTAGCAATGAAAATTAAATCTTTAAGATGACAAAAAAGGTAGTCTTGAATTTTGTTACAAAAAATACCATGAAAAAAATTACTTTAAGATAAATATTTCAATGGGAAAATAAATGAAAAAGAAATAAAAACTTGCTTTTTTTACTGGGTCCTAATAATGAATTATTAAATACATCTAAATTAAGCCTATCTGGGACTTCCCAATGATCAGTAAAGGAGGAAATAAATGAACAACAATCATCATCATCATTCAGATATGCCGAATGAAAATTTATGTAGGCTTACTTGAACCTATTTGTCATAACTTTCAAATATTTTAAACATTCTCATCACTATGATTAGAATAAATTATTAGAAGGTTTAAAAAAAATAAATAAATATAACATTTTTATTCGCAAAAGCTTTAATTTACTCGTATGAAAGCCTAGAATAATTCAACCTTTACAAATGTTAATTTTTACACAGTGTCAGAATTGTTAATCTGTTGGACAAATTTTATTTGAATGAAGAGGAAGAAGACAAGAGGACATTTTAGTCTTACTTGGAAGATGAACGATGGAGAAAGGACTTCCCTATCCCCTTCCTTCTGCCATGAAAACCCGTACCACTAATAGAAAGTGAAATTTGAATTGCGTTGACAAAGTTTTGTATGATAAACAATAGACTATAGTCAAGATTCTTTTTACAGGGATCTCCTCATTCTCTAAGTGGATGGTTGCTTCACTAAAATGAATAACACAGTGGAAATAGGAAATTTTTTCTTTATTGCTTAAAATAGTACCATAGCCTACATATTTATACCACAATTTCTTAATTTTAAATAATAAAGGTTTGCTTATCCAATATTTCTTCCATAAGTGTAGCTTCAAAAAAGTTTATTTTACTAATAATGATGCAACTGCACTGGTCTGCACTGAGTCTCAAAAGAGATGATCCAGACCAGTCCAAACCACTAATTTTTTTTTAAATTTTAAACTAAATTACTTGTTTGCTTTAATATCAGGGTTGGCAATAGGAAACCCACGCAGTTTAAACCAGTAGAACCCACCAGCAAAAAAACTTTAAAGCCTGGGTAAATTCGGGTTTTCCACAAGTTTTACTTAAATCAGTTCTTTTTAATTTTTAGTTCTTTTTACTAATTGTAATGTCAATATGAAAGTAACTAATAAGTCATATACTGTAGCGATTAAGAGCATTTAAGGTCCTCCTAAGAAGAAATGGTTGTGACAAAAGTAAAAAATGGCAGAAAATGCAGTTACTAAAAGTTTTTACCAATTTGAAAATGGAATAATTTTTGAACATATTTCATTGAAATATCTTTCTGGCATTTTTTCCTTTTATTACTTAGCCACTTCTTCCTAGAAGGCTCATTTGTTGTATTGAAGAAAAATAAAGTCCTTTATGGTAATGTAAATGTAAACAGAAAACAGGTACTGTACTGACAATTTGCATTAGACTCTCTAACATGCCTCTAAGGGTTTTTGCCAACCCTGTTTAATATCCAATACAAATAATACTCAAATAACATATTTCTGGTACAATGTGAGACTTAACTACACGAGATAAACATATTTGGATTCTGGACCAGTCGAGTGTGCTTAGAATATTGCCTTGCAATACAAGGACAAACTCCTCTGTGCTGCATGCTTTACTTCACTCTCCATAAAATCAACTTGATTAAAATTTAAAAGTTCATATATCTGGCACTCGTAGTTAACTTCAAAAATTAAAACAATACTCAATGTCCCAGTAACCAAAACTTGAGTGACTGACCCCTAGGGTGAGACCCACTATGTTACTGGAATAGTGATATTTTAATGTTTGCCAAAGTCCTACATCATAAAATGTTCATAGGAGGAAAAAATTGTTGAAGACCCACATTCCCATATTTAAGGAAAATTATACCCATGAAACAATATACAAATATACAATTTTTTTCCAAGATTCATAATAAAATATTATAGCCTAGACACACACACACACACACACACACACACACACACACATATATATTGTTGCATGCTATGGGGATAAGAAATCAATCCTCATCTCTTACTGAGTGTCATCAGCGAGTATGGGCTCAGAAGACAGGGAAGTCAGGAACTGCTGCACCCAAACTATGTTTTCTACCACCAACAACTGAAGCTTTCCATCAAAATGTGCTCAGAGCCCACTACACTGTGGCAAACTGGCTCGATGCATTAAAGTGTGACCCACCACCACTTGATCCTGTGCGTTATGGGTGGGAGAGAGACGAAACAAACAGAGTTCTCATCCCAAAAACAGTTGGTGAAGGAGTGTGCTTAGCACCAGATAAAGTTCTGAAGCTAATCAGATGTGGGTGTGAATCACAATCAGCATGCAGGGGGAGTTGCTGCAGCTGCATGGGATGAGGAATCCCTTGCACAATGTTCTGTGCATGTGCAGGGGCTTGGATTGCAACAATCCATTGACCCAAAATGCAAATGAAGAGCAGATGATCCTGACAATCCTGACACAACCATGTCTTTTGATATTTACCCCCAATAAATGGTTACCTAATGTGAATAACTGCATCAAAGTTGTCAATGCAAATCCCCCAGCTAGGTGTGAGCTTTGTTTTGCTTACAAGGTCATATCTTGTAGCTTTGCAACCTTCCATAGAACGCATGTGCCCTGCACTTCAGCATAAATTGTCGTTTATATCCGAATATCCATATCCATATAATGTAGGTTATGTCATTTAAGCATTATAATCTAGTTTTATCTGCAGAAAAGATGTTAAGTGCTCAGCAGTTAGCTAGATTGCAGAAATTGTCACTGAAATAAAGCAAATACAGCAATGTCAACTGTGGCATTATATTTCAAGGCCAAACTTTAACCTCAAATGACCTGCAAAATGATATCCTTGTTATCATGTGCCTATACAACTACTCAGTCTGGCCCAAAACCATAAAAACGACAGTAAGATCACCAAAATATCTCCACGACTGCCCAGGATATGGGATATTCCTTATTTCGGGGGGGGGGGGGGGGGACCTCCAATGACCTTGAGTATTGACAAATGTGGGTCAAAACGACTCCCAAAGTATCTGCAACCCCTCCAGATCGACTCATCATCCTAAAAAACCCTAGAAATGACACCAAGATCATCAAAATCCATCAAGTATTGACCACCAGGATATGGGATTTTTCAGTTTTGCCAGCCATCTTTGAAAATGGTAGCCATATTGAAAAAGCAAGCGGGGTCAGGTGGACACCCGATGGATTCTTGAATGGGGTGTATAAGCTTTCAAAATATGTAAGATTTGCTTTATAAACAATGCAGGGTTCCCACCCTGCACAACTGGACATATATATATATATAAATATAATATGTTGACATACCAGTCTAAAATATTGCTATTTTTTGTAAAAATTAACATCACTAAATATTGCTATTTTTTGTAAAAATTAACATCACTGACTTAGGTTCACATTTGTAACTTTTTTTTTTTTTGGCAAGTCTGAGAACTTTTTCAATTTCAAAATTGAATTCCTGAGGTTTCTCTCTTTAAAATGGTATATCATGTGTCTGTATTGGATAAACTTTGAATTATGATGAGGTTGATATTAACTGAACAAATACTGTGTGTGTTTATTGCTAAAAAAAATACATTTCCTTTTATCTAGCTACTTTTTAGCATATGTAATGTATTCATATGCAAGTATTTATTTGCTAAATATTATCTTTAAGCATCTAGTCAAGAAATGCTGTGATCAGGATTCCTCAAGGGAAGGTGTGTGAACCCCCTGCTCAACAAAATATCCCCATTATTTTACCAAGCTTCCAAAATTTTTTTGCACTTTCTTTATAGTCAAATTACCCACTGAAGTTACCAGGAAAACCCTTATATTTTGACAAAATGTTGAAATATCCAACAAATTCTGGAACTTTGCCATAATTCAGACCCTTCAGGTATTTTGACAAGGGTAGTGCCCCAAATGTGTCAAATTAGCAGTCTGAGTGTACAGGCGACCCCAGCACTTATGACTTAATTGGTTCCTGGAGAGCCATTGTAAGTCAAACCCTTATTTCCCATAGACACAATGTTATAAATGGAGGTTCCATTCCTGTGAATTTCATACCCTAAAAATATCAAAATCGACTACATAAATGGAGGAAAACTAAATAAAATACTAATATATGCCTTTACAAACATTTATTAACTAAAACCAAACATTCAATATAAAAATAATGCACAGAAAATACATTTGAAAATGCTCAAGTTTTATACTGTACATTAGGGTGGTCCAAATCCATAGGGAGAAATTTCAAAATTGTCTTAGTCTCCACAAGTGTGGTTTTTGTCCATTTAGTGTCCACATGGTCTGTGCAAAATTGCAGCGTGATTGGTGAATATTTAGAGGTCGCCCCACTCTGAATATATATATTATATAATGTACTTTTTCTTCCGTAGGTCCGATGGCTCAAACTCGATCAATTCAAAAGTTTGGCTTCTAGGGATGGCAACTGGAACTTTATCCACGTCAAGGCTCCCTACATCCCTTGACACCCTCCTCTTGGGGCAATACCACCACATCAATCAAAAGCAAACCACCTCCGACAGTCTGAACCAGGCATGCCAGAGGTGATTGAAGTCTGGACCCGAGCGCGGATCCAACTCAACGGATCGACTCCTGTGTCCGTAAGCTTCAAAGCTTTTAGACCGCTACAAAACACTCAAGAAGCACAGGACCAGGGAACGTGCCAGCGATAGAATGAATGAAGACATCTTCAAAGCGGACATCCAGGAACTGTTTGACATCGCAACCAGTGATGCCATGAGCACAATCGTCAACGTTGAGAACCGAAATTTCCTGTCCATGCAGCGCAAGGACGTCAATTCTTGCAGCATGGCTGGCATTGATGAGGAAACGACTACACAAGAGGACAGAAAGCGATCCAGAATGGAGAAGGAAGCCAAGAGGAAGGCAAGGCATGAAGCAACACAGAAAGATTTGGAAGAAGCAGGAGTGTCATCAATTGATCTTTCCTCTTCTTCTTCCCTTTTTTCGCAAGACGACGACGACTATAGACCATCGTTCCGATTCCTTCTTCGTCTGAAGCTCCGGCACCAAAGCGTCCCAAGACATGGTTACGAACATTTTCCAATCTCCAGAAGTCATTGGAGCAATGGATCGCACCAATCTTTCTGACCGGAATGCTGTTTTCGTAACTGGAGCTGTATTACAGGCCGTGGGGCATGATCTGTCTGGGATGACATGCTCTCGGAGCTCTATTCATCGCTACAGAGAAAGTGGGCGAGAACAGGCAGCTCGAGAAGACCTAGAATCTTCTCTCTAGAAGACCCTGTCCTTCTCCATTGGGACGGAAAGCTTCTCCCCGGCATTGAAGGGAAGAAGACGAATGTGCATCGGATAGCAATCCTTATAACATTCAATGGACAGAGAGAAGCTGCTTGGTGTCCCAAAGATGAAACAAGGAACTGGAGAAGCACAGGCCCAGGCATGCCTTCAAACTATGAAATTATGGAACGTGGAACAGCATGTGAGAGGTCTCGTCTTCGATACCACTGCGTCAAACACGGGTTTACATCGCGGAGCCTGTGTCAGGATTGAAGAAGCATTGGGTCACGAGCTAGTTTGGATCAGTTGTCGACATCATATACTTGAAGTCCCCCGCAAGGGGGTTCTAAGCTCGTGCTCTTGAGTGCTCTTTGTGCTCGTTTGTACGTGCTTGTTCCTGGAGGTTTCACGTGCGCCCTCCCGGCCCTAGCACCCAAGGATGATGGGGCTCGACCCTGCAGTCCTTGTCATCCTTGGTCTTTTTCCACTTCGACTGTCCCCTCCACCCTTTCTTTTTCCTCTGTCTTTCCTCTCACTTTTTCTTTGTTTTTCCGCTGAGATATGCCCTTTAAATAGAGGCAAATCGGTTCTTCCTGAACTAAAAAAAAAATAAAAAAAAAAAAATAAAAAAAAAAAATACTTGAAGTCGTACTTGCTGATGTCTTTGCCTCAATATTTGGCTCAACAGGAAGTCCTGAAACGCTTTTTAAGCGATTTCAAAAGGAATGGCCATCTCTCTCCCACGAAGCATTTGTCTCAGCATCGGACAGCTTGTTCGAGAACCCTCAACTCCAAGATGAGAAAAGAGATGCTCACTTACTTACCTAACGCTCTTCAGGCAAGCCAACCTCGTGATGACTACAAGGAGTTCCTTGAACTATCTTTGCTCTTCCTGGGGGGAAAGACTGGTGGTCAACTCTTTATCCGAGCTCCGGTCCCATGCACCACGCGAGATGGATGGCGAAGGCGATTTATGCGCTCAAATCTACCTCTTTCACTATCAATTCAAGCTCACAGCACACGAAGAACGAAACGTGACTCAGCTGGCTTTATTTGTCAGTCTGATTTACGTCAAGTACTGGCATGAAGCACCAATGGGGACACAAGCTCCTCTCAATGATCTCAAAATGCTGCATCTTCTGGAAAAATATCCACACGGAGGAGCTGCACAAGCGGCGAAGACAGCTCTAAGACGCCACCTGTGGTACTTGTCGGAGCATCTGATTGGACTGGCCTTCTTCGATAATAGGATCGATCCTGATACCAAAAGGAGAATGGTTCAACACCTCCAACATCCCCAAAAGAATGGCTGCCCCCGACGAATCGACATGGCGGAAGCTGGTGTTGAAAATGATGTGGCATCCTTCATCACGAAAAGGACATTGACCCTCTTTGATGCCTTGAAAGTTGGAGGTAAGGAGGAAGCGCGCCAGTTACTTCAAAAAGATCCACGGGAATGGCCAAATGACAAGAACTACAGGGAACTTAGAGATCGCGCCTTAAAGATGAAAGTCGTCAATGATGCTGCCGAGCGAGGTATTGCTCTCGCACAACGCTACAATGACACTTTGACACGAAATGAGGACCAGAAGCAGTACCTCCTACAACTCGTAGCTGCCCACCAAAAACAGATACCAATACCATCCAAGGCGACTCTGATGCAGAAGAAATAATGAAGATACACCCATTATCATGTCCTATTGTCTTACTGTTTTCTTTCATATTCTTTGAGAACCAAATAAAAATTTAGTTATTCAGTTGTCTATATATTTTCCCAAATTTTCAAAAAGGGGGCAAGTGGGGCAACCCCTAAATATTAACCGAATAACGTGAAACTTTGCACAAATACTGTCCACACCAAGAGGCATAAAACCAACCTTGTGGAGAGAACTTAGTCGATGCTTTAACTTTTTGGACCACCCTACTGTACATATTACAAAAGTCATCTAGGCTTTTCTCAACAGACTGAACTGGCTGAGGCTTCTTAAAATAGGAATCCAATGTAGATTGGACTGAAGATGCCTTCTTCCTTTCATAGAAAATCTCCCTGTAGAAAGCATAGTCATTCTTAATTGTTGTGTTGACCTTCAAACTGCGTTTGAAATTAGGATCATCCGTCTCAAAAAATTTTCATCACGAACTCAAGACCCTTGAATCCCTCCAAAAGTCTTTGAATGGTAAATGCTGGAAGAGGGGGAGTCTCGAAGGTAACCTCTTCTTCAATGACCCTTTGTTCTTCCATCTCCAAAAGATCTTCAGCGGTGAGAATCCAATGAGAATTCAATAACTCAGTCACATCTTCAGGAGAAACTTCAAGGTCCAGTCAATTTGCCATCTCAACCACAGATCAGATCCAATGACTTCTGCTACAGGATCTGGAAAGCCCTCAAAATCCTGAACAAATTCAGGGCAGAGTTTCTTCCAAATTCCCCCGAGGTTGGATTCAGTAACTGCATTCCAAGCTGCTTTAATGATTTTCAAGACATCCAAAACATTGCATGACCACCAGAATTCTTTGATTGTTGGTCCATCTTCTTTGTCAACTGCTTCTACCAGCCTGTTGAAAGTCTGTCCAAGATAATACACCTTGAAGGATGCAATGATCCACTCTGTGCATCACTTTTCCTTTTGTCAGACATGGTGAACAGCAAAAATAGTTCAGATAACGCACAAAAATAATAAAGTGAAGAGTGATGTGGAGGAGATGCACATATTTCAAGCTGTAGACTGGCAAGTCTGACCATATCCTAATGGTAGAAACTACCAGGAGAGTTGTCAAGTATCACTAGAATTTACTAGGTGATTTTGTGAAAATACTAAAAATTACAAAGTTAGGCATAAAAATTATATTATTAAATTTTAACCATAATATGAATGTCTCAATGCAGACAGTCTGCATCATACGCCATCATAAATGCGAGCTGTGGACATAAATTGGGGTATTTTAGAGGCTATCTCACCATGAAAAAAAAAAATGGTCATAAGTGCAGGAGGTCATAAGTTGGGGGTCACCTGTATATAGAAATTCTATACAGTAGGCTCACAATATTTCGCAATATGTTCTAACAATTTCTGTACTTCGTGAACCCTTAAATTACTACCTTTTTTTTAATACTTTGAAAGCTTCACTTGCAAAGTATTTAAAAAAATAGTAGTGATTCAGGAGTTCACAAGTACAAAAATCATTATAATATATCGCAAAATATTGCAAGCCTACTGTACATTGTAATATATAGAATGATATATCACAAAACAATATTTTATGGTAATTCTCAGTCCCAATCTCACAAAATAATGAGGGTCTATTTTTTATATATATATATATATATATATATATATATATATATATATAATATATATATATATATATATATATATATACAGTCATACCCCGCTTTACGTTGGTTCACTTTACATCAAATTCGACTTTACGTCGGTTTTCAAGAGCAAGATTTTGTTCACACTACGTCGTTTTACTCGACTTTACGTCGCTTTACGTCGCTTTTCGACTTACGTCCTTGGAACCAATTACCGACGTTAGGCGTTTATTTATAGGCCTTATGTACAATAGGCTATTTTTACTTTTCATTTTCATATTTATTATCTATAGTATTGAAAACAACCATAAAGTGTTTATTTATAGTTGTATCTAATCGCTACTGTCGTCGGAGTTTTACAGTGTTTACAATCAGTTTTCGGTAGACTTAGGCACCTCTGTTCGCTTTACGTCCGGGTCCTTGGAACCAATTACCAACGTTAGGCGGGGTATGACTGTGTGTATATATATATATATATATATATTATATATTATATATATATATATATATATATATCCCCACAAGGGGGTTCTAAGCTCGTGCTCTTGGGTGCTCTTTGTGCTCGTTTGTACGTGCTTGTTCCTGAGGTTTCACGTGCGCCCTCCCGGCCCTAGCACCCAAGGATGATGGGGCTCGACCCTGCAGTCCTTGGTCTTTTTCCACTTCGACTGTCCCCTCCACCCTTTCTTTTTCCTGTCTTTCCTCTCACTTTTTCTTTGTTTTTCCACCGAGATATGCCCTTTTAAATAGAGGCGAATCGGTTCTTCCCGAACTTAAAATATATATATATATATATACAGTAGACTCGCAACTTACGCAGATTTTTATTACGCGATTTCAACTATATGCAGGTTATAATTTTCCAATTTTGGTGCTTTAAGGCAGCATACACGTCTCACCTTCATCCACAACACCATGGAGGATGGCACTAACAAGAGTGTTATGGCATGCTGGAAGAAATTCAACATTGCCAATTGCATCACTTTTGTGTTATAGGTATGTTATACATATAACAGTTACAATATACAGTGATTTAAGGGATTTTTTTTGGTTTTTGACTTTACACAGTTTTTGGCCTTACATGGGGTCCCAGGAATGTAACCCCCACGTAAGATGTGAGTCTACTGTGTATATATATATATATACACACACACAATGGACCCCCGCAGTACATTGTATTCACACTGCAGTATTTCATATTGCGTTGCAGCTCCCATAGAGCATAATGTATTCATATTGCGTCAAAAATTTGCAGTGTGTTATGCGCTGCATTATTGTTCCAAACACGTTTTGAACCCATGTGATGCAGCAACCACGCATGGTCAGTTTATTATTGTATGCTGTAGTGGGTGGACGCTCTGTGATTTCATTTAGAAATTATCTATGTAATATAGTTTATATTTTAATAAATGTAACTATCTATAGCTAAGTAAAATTAAAATAAAAACAAAATTAGCATTTACCTTGAGCCTCCAGCTTAAGGTAAATGCTAATTGTGTGTTTTTATTTTAATTTTATTTAGCTATTATAATTATGTGATATTAATATGCTTTTAATTTACTATTTTGTGCATTATCATTTTTGTGTGTGTTTTAACCATAGAAAACTCTGATTTTTACCTTAAGTCGTAGTTCCAAGGCTATGGAACGAATTAGGCTAAATACATGTATTTTAGGGTTCGCATTGCATTATTTTCACATAATGTTGGTGTTTCTGGAATGAATTAGCAATGTAATGCGAGGGACCACTGTGTGTATATATATGTGTGTATATATAGTGCCCACAAATGAAATTGTGTGCCCTTATTGTATTTTTCTATGATGAGTTCAAGCATGAAAATGACAACATTTAGCAATCATGATTATTGATGTAGAAATTATCATACATCAGGCAGCATTCCTTGTTTCTACCTAATAGGTATGTATTTCATTTGATTCTCAGTGTATGTTCATTGGAGTGTATTAGGCCTGCTATTTGTTTGTGAAAATTGATTGCTTGTGACATTTTGGAGTGTGTGCTTTATTTGTAATAAGATAATACCTACGGATATGGGTAAGCCAAAAGCATCGCAAGATGACATTGTCTATATTCTTGTTTTAGAAAATGAAGGATTGTCATATATGGAAAATGGAGAATGAGTAAGCCACCATAATAATAGATAATAGAAGTTTTGAAAAGAGTGTGGGTAGCTAACAGAAATCACTGCAGACTACTGCAAAAAACTTATTCACTCAATGCCTGCCAGACATGCAGTCAATTACTGGGTTTCTATTACTATTGATTCCTTCTATTACTATAATTTTCATCTATTACTACCATATTACTTGGTCATCTATTATGGTACTATTACTATTACTATTACTTTTGTATGTGGAGTACTTCACTCATTTGAAAGGGATCATTATGTCTATTTAAATGCAATTAGGAGCAGTGTGTTAACAAACAAACACTTTATTTCAGACTGAACAGGTACAAACATTACGGTATTCAAGAGGTCCACAGAAAATTGAGAGATAGTTGTTTGGAGCACTAACTAAGTAGGCCAATGAATCACTGTGTATAATGAACATACAAATACAATGATCCAACCTTGAGGTGGTGTGCCAACTATCACTAACACACCAGGAAGACTACACATGGATGAAAGGGTCAAGTTATTATCTTCACAGAAGGCTTTTAAGTGGTTGCTGAACAAAGAATTATCATTAAAGTCACCAATAAAAGCTACACATGTCTTATCCAACTCATCAATAATACTGCTGACCTGCCCCAATTTAATGAGGTAATCAGCCTCATTATCAACTAGCTGAAAAGGAATAAAGATACACAGAATTACAAATTTTTTATTGTCTACACAAATTTCTATTCCAGTTAGCCAATTCAAACCAAGTTTGAATTCACTAATATATTTCCCATACTCCAATCTCCATAGAATAGCTACCCCACCAGGTGGGTGGCCTGCAAGGAGACCATCTTGTTTATCTCTGGTGGCCTTCCCTATCCCAAGAAAGTTACTGAACAGGCTATTCAGGTCCTTTAACCCCTTAATGACGGGTGGCATGCCCATCATATGAGCACTGAAAGCCTCATGCCAATATAATGACTTCCCGTCATTAAGGGGTTAAGTCCTGTTTCCAGAGCCATGTTTCCTGCAGACAGAGAATATCAGCATCCTCTAACAGCTTATCAAATATGATATGCCTGTGTTTGCTGTTATTGCCTAAGCTTAAGCCTCTACAGTTATAAGAGATTACCTTGAATGTTGCAATTAGGAAGTTGCAGGAGTTCTGCCAGCCATCTCTACATGTTGAATTCCACTTATACCAGGCACAGCAGTTACAGCATTAGACCCAGCTGAATTTTTCTCCACAGTACAATGCATGATGTCTCCATAATTACTTGCAAGAGGAGCTGCAGGTGTTTTTCTTCCCTTCTTCTCATAGAACCACCATACATATACCTGTTCTGGCCATACTGCTGGATCCATAAATACCCCTGGATCATCACAGACTGTTTAACTTGAAAGGAACTGTACCGAACGTAGTCCATCTGGAGTCAATTTTCCTACATGTAACCTGAAGGTTCACTTTATCTTCCACAAATGCCTGCAGCTCCTCAGCTGTAAGATCATGTCAACATCTCAAGACAAAAATGTTTGCGGTCTTCGTTGGTACAGCCATCATATGATCTATTTTGGCAGCCCCTATGATACCCTAGCATTCTCGACCAGCCTTTGCCACAGGCTGACTCGCTCTAGCCAGTGCATGAGTGGAACCAGACCCCCTTGAGGGACCACCACCATTAGCTACTGCAATGGTTGCAGTTCTCAAAGGGGTCACTCGCTTCCAGCCCCTCCTTACCACCAGTGTCCAAAATGCCTCCTCATCATGACCCCCGAATGCATTCCCAGCATCCCAACTCACTAAGGCCCCTGGGGGGGGTACCCTATATGAGATGGTATTGAGCTGGCATGTAGCAGTGTCTGGATTCAGGGATCCAGGATGAGGCTGAGAGGCAGAGGGCTCTGCACTCATGGATCCAGGATGAGGCTGAGAGGCAGAGGGCTCTGCACTCATGGATCCAGGATGAGGCTGAGAGGCAGAGGACTCTGCACTCATGGATCCAGGATGAGGCTGAGAGGCAGAGGGCTCTGCACTCATGGATCCAGGATGAGGATGAGGCTGAGAGGCAGAGGGCTCTGCGCTCATGGATCCAGGATGTGGCTGAGAGGCAGAGGGCTCTGCGCTCATGGATCCAGGATGAGGCTGAGAGGCAGAGGGCTCTGCACTCATGGATCCAGGATGAGGCTGAGAGGCAGAGGGCTCTGCACTCATGGATCCAGGATGAGGCTGAGGGCTCTGCACTCATGGATCCAGGATGATGCTGAGCGGCAGCCAAATAACAAATATTTGTTATAACTAAATCATTATAATTTCAGAGACTGTAGGTCTTGATAAATTTTACTTTATTGAATGAAAAATTTGCCACAATATTAGTTCACAATTTTACATACATTTTTATTTTAGCTTACAGTAGATTTAATTCATTTTTTCAGTTCTTTGTTCACACAATATGTTCATTGCCACTGTAATAGAAAAGTAATAGACTATTATCTCTTACTTTGCCTTCTGTTACAGCCAAAAAATTACAACCTATTACTATTACTTGAAAAGTCCTGTAATATTCTATTACTATTACCCCATGTCTGATGCCTGCACATGTAAATGCAATAATAAAGGCGAAGGGTGAAATGACTAAATATTAAAATAAAAAATTATTCACCATGTGTGTTTTTTCTCTTCTCAATAAATAACATAATATATGTTTTTTATTGAAATTGGTACATGCGCAATTTCATTTGCGGCCACTGTATATATAACCTTTGGTTAACATTTGGTTAGCTTCCACCTGAATTGTTCATTCTGATGAAAGTCAAGCTTTTCACTCCACCTTAGACCAACTGTTTTAACATGGAATCCAAACCACAACCTACCAGCCCCATTTATCTACCAACCACTTGGATGAACAGCTGGGTTTTGCTGCATGCCAGATGCTGTCACCAGGTCTCAAACCTGGGGCCAATGGATTCGTAGTCAGCGATGCTAACTACTACACCACTGAGGCGCCTATATATATAGACAACATTAAGGAACAAGATTAACTACCAAATCCACAATGATAACTTGAGGATTTTCATACTAAGTCTACCTGCAAAATTGAAGTAAAATTATAATTTTTTCCAAAGGAAAATATGTTTTTGTAAGGGTTTCCCTCACCAACCACAGGTTTGCCAACTGTGGTTCTGAGTATCCACACTTAATAGTCTGTATACCATTTTGCCTACCTACCATGGTATACAGTTTTGAGTATCTACAGGTTTCCATGGTGGCCCATGCACCAGCCCACCACCCACCATTTCAAATTGGCTACTGCTGCGCACTCCTACTTGCTACCATACTCTCCTACCCACCATCTGTGGCACTGTCAGCATTTGGATCAACTGGATGTGCAAGGTCCTCCCACCTGATGTTCTCTCTCATGTTGAGAGAGCAGCAAAGAATCTCTCAGACCTAGTGGTTGACATGGACCCCTTCATGGAGAGAAGTTTAAAATTTAAGTGAGAGCTGGAGAAAATCATGAAGCCATATATGGAGGTCCATAAGGGTTAGGGTGTTTCACTCGTACAGAGGAAAATATCAAAGGTCAATATTTTTCTCCACTTTGCTTGTGCTTTTATTCCTTTTCATGTAAGAAAGATGTGCACAATTTTCAAAATGATTAAGTGATATTTAGGGGTTGCACACATTTGAACCTTTTATAATAAACAATTTTCTTCAGTGTTATGAAAAAATTCTCCCTTGGAACCACGGAAAATGAAAAACTCTAATAATAAAATTGGAAAATTCAAATCAACACACATTACAATACAATTTAATAATACAAATTTTTCTTCAGTGTTACAAAAGAATTCTCCCTTGGAAGCACAGAAAATAAAAAACTAGTATTAAAATCAGAAAATCTGAATCAATTTTTGAATTGGTACAAGAATATTCCGCCTTGGTTCTTTTCGGCACCTCCTTTTGATGATGTTCAACAATCTGCAACAAGAATTGCTTTTGCTTCTCATCCTTGACTGATTCATTGAATTGCTTGATTAATGCAATTCCCCTCTCTGCTGTGTCATTTACAACTTTAAGTGTGTTGACTGACTCTCTGAAGC
This sequence comes from Bathynomus jamesi, assembly GCA_023014485.1. Classification (NCBI taxonomy): domain Eukaryota; kingdom Metazoa; phylum Arthropoda; class Malacostraca; order Isopoda; family Cirolanidae; genus Bathynomus; species Bathynomus jamesi. The sequence goes on from JAJOZX010009009.1 coordinate 23,369, forward strand.
TGTCATTTTTGGTGTACTCCTCTACGTTGTTGACATCCCCAACGCCGAAGTTGTTGAAGAATGTCTTCATCCTTTGAGTGATGAAGTTGCTCAGATCCTTGCCTTCAAAAGTCAGGTTTTTTCACTCGAGTCATTTGAGTTCCTTCCTCAATGCAGGTTTGTTCAAGGCCTGGAACATCTCTTCTTTCTCATTTGGCGATATCCATTCATCAAGGAAAGCCAAGCCAACTAGAGTCTCCAAGAGATACCATAGATGCCTTTTAGCAACTCTCAAGGCAGCCTGGCCCAGGTCCTTATTCAGATATGAAATCAACAGTTGAATCATGTCTAGGTCATTTTTTGGGGCCCACCTACTGACCACTGCCTCGTGCCAGAACCAGACATAAATGAAACATGTAAAAAGGGCCATGTCGTGCAATCCCTTCACCTCTCAGTCAGTGAGTTCCAGTTGCTCCCAGAACAAAACCATTTTCAGCACATAGATAGCTTTCATCATCCACCTGGCTTGATGATGGGCTCCTGGAGTCCTGGAGGAGAACTCAGCTCCACCCCAACCCTGAAGAAAAAGGAGCAACAGCTTGAAGAGTTCCTCATAATCTTCTCTCAGGTGACATGAACTTTCAATGACTCCACGAAGATAACTCACCATCCTGATTCATTCATCTTCCAAGTACCTAGTGGCTGGCTCTTCTTCATTGATAATGGTTTTGAAACAATTTTTGTTAATAAAGTCCCAATGCTGCTGAAATCGTCAAAACAACAGGATTTCAGGACCACTTGTTGGCCTCAGGGACTTATGAAAGACCTCCTTCAAAATGAGTTCATAAATGTGGTGACAGCAAGGCAACCACAAGAGTGACTGACCAAGGAATTGTTCAATCCTCATACATGCCCCTTGCAGAAGTCCAGTATTGGACGCTGTAGTCTCAGAGAGAAGTCAATGATGTGGTCCTGAATTCCAAATCGTTGCAGCTCCTGGATGATGGCTCGAGCCATTTGTTCACCAGTACCATCCTGGGCAACAGGCACTCCAAGAAGATGCTTGAACTCCTTCCCTGTTACCACAACAGCTACTCTGTCTTCCAAGCTTCTAGAACTTCTGCCAGCAGCTTTGGGTAGTAGCAGAACTAAGAGAGGTGGATCTTTGAAGATCGACTCCTCAAGTTGTTTGGCCATTTTCTCTCGATACTTGGCACGTGCTCAATGAACAGTTGATGGCAAAATAATAATCTGTGATACATCTTGTCCGAGACTTTTAGCAGTTGCAATGAAGGAAGTGCTTGCTTGTTAAATAGAGAGTTGTTCTCTATCCCAAGTAGCCACGAGTGTTGGATCAAGTGTGTTCTTGGAACGACGAGGTGACTTAGAGACCAATGGAGCAGCAAAATCTTCATCATCATCATCTGTTGTCACCATTGAGCTCGAGGATGTGTTATCCAGCTTCATTTTCTCGGAGATCTTTTCAGCTTCTTCAGCATGCTTTCATTTTCGAAGTTTAAGTTTCTTAGCTGCTGCTTCTTTCTGTTTGACAGCAATGGTGTGTTTCCTATCCACTCCAGCCATTGAAGAACTCATTCTGTCCTCCTCCGGAACTGAACTCACGCTCATCACACCTTGACAAGCAATGTCAAAAAGGTCAGCAAGGTCTCCCTTCCACACCTGACGCTTCATAATGGCTTTGTCCGTCTCTTTCGACTTCTCCTCCTTCCAGTTTTGATACTCTTTGTACAGCTTTAGTATAGCAGCTCTAATGTTCTCCTCTGTCTTCACGGAGATATTCATCTTCTTCCAAACTTCTTGAAGCTTGATACTCGTAGACTTGATGGCAAGGGGGATTGTTTCCTTCAGCTCCAGGTGATGGTACATAAAGCAGAGGAGGACTTGCTCCCGGGATGGCAATCTTGCTCCTAAGAGCTCTTCAACTGGAGTCTTTTCAATCAGCCAGATCATCTTTCTTTCCATTTTCAACACTTTTTGCACCTGTGAAAGAAAAGAAAACATTACAATATGTTGGAAGTTGGGACGTTCTTGAGATTTAGTTACAAAGGGCTAAGGTATCAGAGGTGACATAAGTGTGCAACCTCTAAATGGTGTTCAATTTGCTTCAAATTTGATACATATGCTTTACAGATCATAAGGTGTATGGGGAAGAGCAAAGTGTAGTGAAATTCACAACTTGATAAAAGTGGAACACCCTAATAAGGGTCTTCATGAAAAGACCCTCCACCTCCACTGTTTCATCAACTACACCTCCACTATCCACCAGCTCTGGGTTCACCACCTTTCATCTCATCACAGTTGCCAGTTCTCCTGCCTCATCTTCAGGGTCATCTATTGATGATCCTCAGCCTGAGGAGGAGGGAGACAGCCCCTCATCCTTCTTACCCCAACCCAAACATCATCATAGTAATCATTATCTGGAGTCCATTATCATTATTTAAGACAAGTAAAATGGTTTTTATACACTGTATGTTCCTTTATTATTCATATCATGTTTCGTACAGGCATAGGATGCATATTTTTTACTGTCCCACAGACCTCCTGACCCTATTTTTTCCATATAAGTCTTACCAACTGCAGTGTTACCTACCACCAGTGGTGGGCACCATTAACCAAAAAGTTAACTTCGATAATGATAATCCATTAACCCCAATTTTTAACTCCGATAATGATAATCCGATAATTTTACTACAAAGTTAACGGAAGTTAATGATAATCCATTAACGATAACTATTTCTTTACTAACATTTAAAAAAATCAAGGAAAAAAGCTTTAAAACCCATAGAAAATGTTTATTTATGCAAAATCCAACAATAAATAGGTATTTAACTAATTTTATCAAGTTTTGCAACTTTTTTACTTAACTTTTTTTTTTATTTTTAATAAAAAATGTACTGATTACATGTTTTGAAACCCTTGTAACCACTAACCATTAACTAAATTTTAATTTACCAGAGAATTATTATAGCGGGAACTGAAAGGTAAAATTAAATTTTAGGCACATTTATTAAAGACTGACACAATGTGCTGGTTGCCCTTCAGAAAGACCAACTTCTCAAAGTTAGGCCCAACTGCCAGTCTGCCAGGTTTGAATTCATTCGCGGAGCGGTGATCTTCCGTGAATGACTCCTCGCAGTTAACGTGTTAACGGACTTTAACAGACTAAATATCGAGTTATCAGAAGTTAACTGGTCCGATAACGATAAATGGAAATTAACTTCCGTTAATAGTCCATTAAAAAAAGTTAACTTCGTTAATTAACTGTTATCGGATTAACGCTTTAGTGCCCAACACTGCCTACCACAGGGTTTTTCTGGAATTTTTTTTTTTTTTTTTTTTTAGTTCAGGAAGAACCGATTTGCCTCTATTTAAAGGGCATATCTCAGCGGAAAAACAAAGAAAAAGTGAGAGGAAAGACAGAGGAAAAAGAAAGGGTGGAGGGGACAGTCGAAGTGGAAAAAGACCAAGGATGACAAGGACTGCAGGGTCGAGCCCCATCATCCTTGGGTGCTAGGGCCGGGAGGGCGCACGTGAAACCTCCAGGAACAAGCACGTACAAACGAGCACAAAGAGCACTCAAGAGCACGAGCTTAGAACCCCCTTGCGGGGTTTTTTTCTGGAATGTAACCCCCATGGTTAGTGAGGGAAACCTGTATAAAAAATATTTTACTAAAATCAATGACAAAAACTAATGTGAAAGACCTTAAATGGGCAATAATTAGGGCATTTGGGCATGTACCCTACTTTGTTAATTTTTTTTAACTCATAACAAACTATGGTTTAAACCTAATTTGAAGTTATACCATACATTACCTGTTCATGAATGAAGGTTCCATGCCCAGATGAAGGTTCACTAAAATCACTTCTTTCATAAGATTCAATTTCTTCTTTGATTTCAATTTCCTCTATTTTAATCACTGAACCTTTTTTTGCATCTAATTCTCTTGGATTTTTATCCATTTTTAAAATAAACAATCCTGTCAATGATAGAAATAAAGATTTGTCAGTGAATTTCAAGAATCTAGACACATTTCAAAGAGAAACTCCACAACAGTTTGGTAATATATCAGGTTAGGTTAAGCTAAGTTAGTAATTAGGGACTATGGAGTATCTCTGAAGTACCATACATCTGGATTCTTGAATTTTACCTATTTGCCTGTCAAGTATTTTCCTAAGACAAGTATAATTGCGGTGAAAGTATATCATACATTCTGCACTCTTAAACAAATGAATGTTGTTTGAAAAATACAGTCCTCATCACCAGACTACACCATATTAAAATCATAAAATTTACTAATTTTTGTCCTGCATAAGCACTATCTATACAAGATTTAAAACTTTCTAAAACATTGTACTATGCCACAGTTTGTAAAATTCTACTAAGAGTAATTTGTTGTAAACACAAACATCTCAAAGTAGGTACAGTACACAGTACAGCAATTTCTTGACTAACACAATAGTTGCATTCCAGAAAAGCCTTATGTAAGCCAAAATCGTGTTAATCAAGCACAAATTTCCCAAAGAAATAATGTAAATAGCGGGGGTTGCATTCCAAGTCCCAACTCGATAGACAAATTTATATTTTTACTCATTTATTATGACTATATTTTGGTTACTACTTTTGTTTACCTACTGTTATGTATATGTTATGAGTGAAAGTTGTTTACAGAGAAAAGAAACAATCTAAGAATCTAATAAAATTAGGGTTGCACCAGATACTGGATCATGATCTGGTATCTGGCTGATCCAGCCACTTCTTCAGATACTGGATATCAAGTATGATCCAGCCGGATACCAGATAATTAATTAACATTATAATCACATTTTGTTGATAAAAAACTTCTTATTTTATTATGGCTAATGCCAGATGATTTTATTCAGCTGTGGGAAGAGCCATGTGCAATAAAGGGCTAAATTTAACATTTATAATGATTTTCTTTTAAACTAAACAAAAAACATACTAAAAGTTAGATTTCTCTAAAATTTAGCAGAACTAGGTCCAAACAACTTTGCCTTTTTTCATTCCAGCACTGAATATGAGAATTCCCCCCAAAATATGGAAAATGTTAAATTTTCTATTAAGACAATTTAAGTCTTTGAAAATTTAATATACTTTTTTTTTTCTGTTCCATTTATTGCTGGAAAATGCCGAGAAACTCCTTTTCATAATGAAAAATATGAAATTATTGAAAACAATGAAAAATATAACTACAGTAATCCCTTGTTTTACATGAGGGTTCCATGCTTGCACAACCCACATATAACAAAAAACCACATGTACAAGACAATATATTTACATTCAGTTTACAAGTTACATGGGCCTATATATACACCCTGATTTAACCTTATTAACAAGTATTAAGCTATAAATACAGTTAGTAAATAATATATAATATAATACAGGCATCCCCCATTATACGATTGGGATGCGTCCCTAAAAACCCCATCGTATATCGAACTGAAGGCCTTATGGAAAAAATAGGGATACATTCCCAAACATTCTGGAAGACCCCAAAATTTGCCAGAACTTGCCTTAAATGACGCTTCGGAGGTTTCACCTCTCGACTGCCTGACGTCCTCCCACAATTTCTTTGCCTTGGCGCAGATAAGGGCAGTGGAGAGAGGCATCCTGAGCCTGTTCTGATCCTCTATCCAGAGATTGAGAAGCCTCTCCATCTCTTGGATAGTTGAATCCTGGCTCTTCATTATCCTCTTGGCAGATAACGACGACACATTCTCGCCAGCTGCCAGGATCTTGTCGGAATTCTTGATCACTGTCGACACAGTGGACTGAGCCAGTCCAAGAATCTTCGCTATCGAATTAGCCCCTTGTCCATTCTTGTGATGCTTGACAATGTCAAGCTTAACCTCCAAGCTCAAACTCTTGCGAGGCTTCTTAGCAATACCCGAAGCACCAGCACTTGGCCTTTTCTGAGACATGCTTTCAAGTTGGAGATAGTTAACGCGAAATAAGGCAATCGTAAATCGAAAGATGGGGGTACTTTTTTAAAATCGTTAACGCGGGAAATCGTAAACCGAACGATCGTATAACAGGGGACGCCTGTAATATATAAATAATACGTAATATAATAAATGAAACAAAATTTTACTAACCAAAAATGATCTACAGAAGAAGCTACAGAAGCTAAGGCTAACAAAGACCCTAAGATCCACTCTAAGGTTAGCCCGAGAGAAAGGAAAGAGTAGGGGCTTAAGAGAAGAGAATAAGGGGTTAATTAAGTAGCAACACCTATCACTCATGGGTTAACATTCATTCAGAAAAAGAGAAAGAAAGGCTCACCATCATCATCAGTTGGCCACTGCCGACAAGTCAGAAAAATAGTTGGAGAGAATAGGAAAGGGGTGAAAGATGAAAAAGAAGTAAAATAAGAATAAATGCAAAAAACTTCACTTTTTTCTACGTGAAGGTCAAAATATGAAAATAAAAACCCACTCTAATAGACAGAGTTTATTTCCACGACAGTTTCGACGCCCACTGGCATCCTCCTCGGGCGGATACAGAAACACGAATGAACCAAAACAAGAGGGAAAAACAGTCCAGGGACCAACTGTTAAGAAATTCGCACCTAGGTTAGATCCCATTCTCCCAACACCGGAAGGGCATTTTCATTAAGTACATTCGCGCAAATTTAAAACTATCTTCCTGTTCTAAACATACAGATTCTATTATATTTTTTTACATAATTATTACATTTATTATTAAATTTATTACATTTAATATTGCATAATTATTTATTACAGAAATTATAAATTTATTATTACATTGGTTATTACATTATTGTTTATAATACAGAACTTATAAACCGAAAAATGAATGAAAAAAGCTGATTAGGAAACAATCCAGAGACCATTGAGAAATTCGCACCTAGGTTAGATACCGTTCTCCCGACACTGGAAGGGCATTTTATTACAGGGTCCGCTTATAAGTACATTCCCACAAATTAAAACTATCTTCTTGTTCTATACATACAGATTCTAATATTTTGACATAATTACTGCATTTATTATTACATTTACATTTTTTTAACATTTATTATTATTACCTTTACCCTAATTATTAAATTTATAATATTACCTTTATTATTACATCTGTTGCATTTATATTTATTTCCACATTTATTACTTCCATTATTACATTTACTAAAGGCGAGTAAGGAAACATTCCAATCCAGAGACATTTAAGAAATTCACACTTAGGTTCAAACACGTTCCCACGACTCCGTAAGGGATTTTTTTTACCAAGAATCTCATTAAAGGGTCTAACTTATAAGTACCTTCGCACAAATTAAAATTATCTACTTTTTCTATACACAGATTCTATTATTTTTCTTTTGACATAATTATTACATTTATAAAGTACCTTACTTGATTCCCAATCTATAGCATGATTATTTTGGCTGGCGTGATAAAAAATGGCATTATTAGTATTACAACTTCTGAAGGCATATTTGTGTTCTTTAATACGGGTTTCAATATTTCTTCCAGTTTCTCCCACGTATACTAAATCACAACTTTTACAAGGAATGCTGTAGACACAGGCTTGTTCCTCTTTTGCCACGTTATTCCTAACCAATTTACTTTTCACGGTAGATGAATATTTGAATGCCAAAGCAAACTTAAAATCTTTCATCAACGGTTTTACTCTTTCTAAGCCGGCAATGTAAGGCAAACTCACATATTGTTTTTGGTTAACTGAAGGTTCCCGAGGGGCATAAAAAGATTTTCTGGCTTTAAAATACGCCTTTCTGATAAACCACTCGGGATATTTTAAATCCTTAAAAATGTTCCAAATCTTTGAATTTTCCGGGTCCAGCAAATTCAAAAATTTGGAACATTTTTAAGGATTTAAAATATCCTGAGTGGTTTATCAGATAAGCGTATTTTAAAGCCAGAAAATCTTTTATGCCCCTCGGGAACCTTCAGTTAACCAAAAACAATATGTGAGTTTGCCTTACATTGCCGGCTTAGAAAGAGTAAAACCGTTGATGAAAGATTTTAAGTTTGCTTTGGCGTTCAAATATTCATCTACCGTGAAAAGTAAATTGGTTAGGAATAACGTGGCAAAAGAGGAACAAGCCTGTGTCTACAGCATTCCTTGTAAAAGTTGTGATTTAGTATACATGGGAGAAACTGGAAGAAATATTGAAACCCGTATTAAAGAACACAAATATGCCTTCAGAAGTTGTAATACTAATAATGCCATTTTTTATCACGCCAGCCAAAATAATCATGCTATAGATTGGGAATCAAGTAAGGTACTTTATAAATGTAATAATTATGTCAAAAGAAAAATAATAGAATCTGTGTGTATAGAAAAAGTAGATAATTTTAATTTGTGCGAAGGTACTTATAAGTTAGACCCTTTAATGAGATTCTTGGTCAAAAAATCCCTTACGGAGTCGTGGGAACGTGTTTGAACCTAAGTGTGAATTTCTTAAATGTCTCTGGATTGGAATGTTTCCTTACTCGCCTTTAGTAAATGTAATAATGGAAGTAATAAATGTGGAAATATAAATGCAACAGATGTAATAATAAAGGTAATATTATAAATTTAATAATTAGGGTAAAGGTAATAATAATAAATGTTAAAAAAAAAATGTAAATGTAATAATAAATGCAGTAATTATGTCAAAATATTAGAATCTGTATGTATAGAACAAGAAGATAGTTTTAATTTATGGGAATGTACTTATAAGCGGACCCTGTAATAAAATGCCCTTCCAGTGTCGGGAGAATGGTATCTAACCTAGGTGCGAATTTCTCAATGGTCTCTGGATTGTTTCCTAATCGTCTTTTTTCATTCGTTTTTCAGTTTATAAGTTCTATATAATAAACAATAATGTAATAACCAATGTAATAATAAATTTATAATTTCTGTAATAAATAATTATGCAATATTAAATGTAATAAATTTAATAATAAATGTAATAATTATGTAAAAAAATATAATAGAATCTGTATGTTTAGAACAGAAAGATAGTTTTAAATTTGCGTGAATGTACTTAATGAAAATGCCCTTCCAGTGTCGGGAGAATGGGATCTAACCTAGGTGCGAATTTCTTAATGGTCGGTCCCTGGACTGTTTTTCCCTCTTGTTTTGGTTCATTCGTCTTTCTGTATCCACCCGAGGAGGATGCCAGTGGGCGTCGAAACTGTCATGGAAATAAACTCTGTCTATTAGGGTGGGTTTTTATTTTCATAAAATAAGAATGCTTACAAACCATGCAAACACAGTCTTAACTCACTATCATACCATGCAAACTACAGACATGCAAGTAAGGAGAGAATAAGGAAAAACAAAGTAGGTAAAGTAAAACAAAAAGTGGGTTAGTTTACGCTACGAGCTACATCTACAATCGTTATTTTATTTTTTTTTTTTGCTGGCATCACTCACTGGCATTATTGTCAACAGACATCCTCAATCATCACCCCCAGGGCTCCTGTTGCTAATTGTTTTATTATATTAAACATTAATAATTTTAACGAGGGAGAGAAAAAAAAAGGGCTGAGAGGGAGAAGGGGGATTGTTTATTATTATATTAAACAATGTTAATATTTTTAAAATGCCTATCTAAACAGTTCTTAAACATATTAACGCTGGTAGAGTTCACAACAGACGCAGGAAGATTATTCCATTTATCAGTTACTTTAAACAAAAGTTTTTAGCAACATTAGTGATGAAATATCTGCCATGCAACTTAAATCCATTATTACGAGTATTATTATTATCGAAAGTGAACAATGTCAAAATTTACATTATCGATGTTATTAACGATTTTGAAAACTTCAATAAGCTCCCCCCTTAATCTCCAAGTTTCAAGTGAATACAGGTCTAACTCTTTAATCCTATCTTCATAAGGCTTGTTGCGCAATGACAGAATCAGTTTCATGGCACGATGCTGAGCCCTTTCTAACCTATCAATATCCTCACGCAAGTACGGGCACCAAAACTGAATGGCATTTTCTAAATGAGGCCTGACTAGGGACTTGTAAAGGGGCAATATAATATCCTTCGATTTAAATTCGAAATTACGCACTATGAAGCCTAACATCCTATTAGCTTTAGCGCAAGACTCCAGGCACTGGTTCCTAACCTTTAAATCCTTAGATACGCGTACACCTAAATCTACTTCCTCATCAACGCTCACTAACTCCCTATCATCCATCGTGTACATTAGGGTGCATTAAATGCCCCATGATTTTCAAAAAGTTGTTGGATTTTAATGTCTATTCCCTCAAATGTTACACTTGTTGGTAGAAGTATGTATGCAAAAAATAAATCAAATCGGAGGTGGTCCTGGGTGGCCACCTGCCACTTTTATATATTTAGTAGTGATGCACCGAATATTCTGCAAATATTCGGTATTACTTATAATACTAATATACAAATATTCGGTATTACTATACTTACATTGATTGAAAGTTGAAAATGTATAAAACACAACGCCAATGTCACTACTCCAACTTTGCTCGTTTCCGCAAATTTGGCCTCGCTTTGTGGTCACATTCAACCACTTGAAGAAGATTTTGGAAGTGGTCTTCTCCTCTTGCAGCTGAGAAAATCAGTTGTGAGCTTTACTGCTCTCTCCGCAGGTCATTCACAACATTTAACCCATCCACAATGGACTTGGCTGCCTTGAAGTGGTCATTGTTCTGCCCAATTGTCAACATCCTCTGTTAGGAAGGTCATATCCAGGTGAAGAAGGTTCACTGTAAACCACGAGTCCTCATTCACAAGATCAGCCAGGGTTGTCGCTTCTGTAATTTTTGGAAATGATGGTTTGCCATATCCAGAACCGTAGCGGTGTTTTGGAGTGCTTGGCATTTCATCTGGTTTGTATGGCCAGTAACACATCTGCAAGGGCACGACGCTCCTTTTGAGGTACTGCATTGCTGAACAGTGCCAAAACAACCAGTTCTGGGGTTAAATACCACAAATGTCTATCAAAGGCTTTCACAGCGCTGACTGAAATGATTGAGTTGACAGCTTTATAGTTGAGCAGAGTCTTGTATAAGCACAAATCAAACCATGGGGCATTTGAAGCAGACTGACATATGAGCCACCAATCACAATAAATATAAACAACAAAAACAACAAACTCCTTCAGTTTTCCTGTTGATGTTGTGTTGTTACAGTTCCTCGAGGTAGTACAGAAATTTGCTCTTCAAGTAGGCATATTTTGATGGAATAAAGAATCTTTGACATCCACCTTGCTTTATGCATGGCCCCAGGTCTGTGGAGTTTCCTTGTTTTGTGACATCATCATCGAGGACTACCTGGCAGAGTTGTGCCATTTCCTTGTAGTCTTCCCTACAGTATGAAGCGCTTGTGCGGATTGTGCTTAAAACCTTGTTTTTGCAGGATAAAAGCAGTTGTTGTGCATCATCATTGTACATTGAAATGTCAATTTTGGTTAAACTTTCATCCTTTGCATGCGATATGCGTTCCCAATTCTTCTGGAATCTTAGGAACAAAGATGCTTCTGGAGACTTTGATGTCTCAATTTTGAGAGCGTCAAACACATGATCCAGGATTACCTCTCCAACATGATGGCGACATGCACACCACAGAAGAGCACGGTCCAGTTTTGATTGAATGGTAACACAGGCAGCTGTAACGTGTCCAGTGTTTGATGCTGTTGTGTCAAAACATAAGTTGACAACTGACTGTTTGCACTTCCATGAATGTAGAAACGTGTAAGTGTGCTCGGCAATGATGTCACCTGATGACATATCACTTCCACGAGGATATCTAGCCACTCCCAGTAGCTTTACATCAGTGGCATTCCCAACCAACACTGGCAATCTTTCTTCCTTGCCATTCTTGTTTGTGAGCGTATGCATCTGCTTGCCATCCCAGTGAAGTGTTGCAGCTGTTGGGGCGATCCAATTTTCTCGAATATCTTTGGCGATAGCACTTGTTATTGATCGTCAGCCTTATCAGCAGTTGAATACGACTTGGCCACACGAGTGGATCACCTCCTGCCTCTTGAATTACAGCTTCGGTGAGCACAGCCTGTTGAACAGGAGTTATGTTTAGTCGAGTAGCAACAGACACGACTGAAGGCCTTTTCAGAATATCATGAGGAATAAAGGCAGACGTACCTGCATATGTTGATCTGTGGTGACTACGCTTCCTTTGAAGCTCTGGAATCGCCTCTTCTTCAGTTTCTTCCAAGCTATCTGCAGAGGCACTATCATCAGAGCATACAGAACTTTTCATCTCTTGTACACTGGATGATTCATGACATTCTCGTCTTGAAGCTTCCGCTAAGATGCGTTTTTCTTTTCTACGATCTTTATCAGCTTTCTTCTTGTCAACACTACCAAATGAGGCTACTCTGTCAGATTTCATTGACTCTAAAAATGCTATCTTCCTCATTCTTAATGTTTGTCATGCATCTTTTGTCCATACACCAAAGGTCTTATCAAGACGTTCATTCATGGATTGCAACTTAGCCAAAGTGTTTGGAGATTCTCTGCGAGAAACAGGTATTTGACGCAATTTGTTATTGTCATTAAGAAGGTCAAGTATTAGTTTGCAGCATTGATGGTCTGAAAGCATAGGAATATTTGCTTTAGTGTAGAATGTTTTCAGCTGGATAAGGACTATGCTGGCAGATTTCCATTTGAGTGGCTGTGTTTGTTTGCCTTCACATATTTCTTTCTGGATGTGCCACATCACGCATCGAAGAACCTGCCGGCAAGTTGGGAGCGGACTCCTGTCAATGTACCATCTCCTTCTGTAAGAGCATTGCCAAGACCAAAAATGGCACTTGCTAATCTGGTCTTCTTAGCTTCCATTGTTACAGCTTCCATTGTTTCTGAAAGACAATAAAGGATATTATTAGACTAAGTGAAGTTTCGTTTATGGTACATGTTTTATGTAAATCACCCCTTTAGGGTGCATCAAACGCCCTTATGTTCTTGGATTTTAATGTCTATTCTCTCAAATGTTATGTAAATCACCCCTTAGCAACTCTATATTAAAAGAAACAATGTAAGTAGTCAACTGGTTGGTAAATAAAAAAGATATTTTTACATACCGCGGCCCCCGAAAATTGCCGCGAAAATGTGACCGGTGGCCACCCAGGACCACCTCCGATTTAATTAATGTTTGGCATACACACTTCTAGCAACAAGCGTAACATTTGAGAGAATAGACATTAAAATCCAAGAACCTAAGGGCGTTTGATGCACCCTAGTGTACGTAATTATTGTTCGAGAACCTATATGCAAAACTTTACATTTATCTACGTTAAATTGCATCTGCCACTTATCCGTCCACTCCATAATCCTATTTACATCTTGGATCCTATTTCTATCATCCTCGTTAACAACCTTACCGCTATTTTAGTATCATCCGCGAATTTTGAACGTTACTAGTCAATCTTACATCTATGTCTTAATGTAAATTACAATAACAATGGGCCTAACACTGAACCCTGTGGGACACCGCTACCTACATCTAACCACCCCGATTCACTACCATTAACTACGACCCTCTTCCTCCTAGCACGAAGCCATTCTTCTAACCAGTTAGCTACCCGACGGTATACCGTGCTTTACCTTCGCAATTAGTCTCCTATGCGGAACTGTATCAACGCCTTTTTAAAATCTAAATAAATAACATCAGCCGTTCTATGCCTATCGTATTCGCACACTATTCGTTATAAAATTCTAAAAATTAGTTAAACAAGACCTATGGCGTCGAAACCCGTGCTGACTACTATTAATCAAATCTCTACTTTCTAAGTGATCGATAATACGATCCCTAACTACGGATTCCAAAAGTTTACCACAATTGACGTTAAGCTAATGGGCCTATAATTGCTAGCTACCGCGCGTCGCCTTTTTTAAAAATAGGCGTGACGTTAGCTAATTTAAAGTCTTCAGGAATAATCCCCGTTTCGAGTGACTGATTAAAGATCTTCGTTAAGGGCCTACGATAACATCTTTCAAATGTCTGGGATAAAAAGCGTCAGGGCCTGGAGCCTTGCTAACTTTTAGCCTATCGATATAATGCGCAATCTCAGCTTAAACAGTTTTTCATCTAAAATAGTCTCGCACTAAATGGAATGATATCATCCATGTCAGGGACATTATTTACGTCTTCGACGTAAAAACTGTCACAAAAAAAGTTATTGAAAATACCCGCCATCGCCTGAGTGTCAGAAGCCAAAGCGCCATTAACATCCACTAGAGGGCCTATGTTATTTTTACCGCTTATGATTATTAACGTATTCAAAAAACTTTTTTGGATTATGTTTACTATCCGCAGCTATAAGTATCTCTAAATTACGCTTGCATTCCTAACTGATCTTTTAACCTGATCTAAGCTCGATATATCTATTAAAGTTAGCTGCTGTGCCATTGCACTTATTAAGTCTATACGCTCTATTAAGCTCATTTATGAATGCCTATTTCCCTAGTCCACCACTTGGGCCTACGAAGAATAAACTCCCTTTCAATATTCCTAAAACTTTCTCTAAACGCTACCCAATGCAAATTTGTGTCATTACCCATAAATAAGTTATCCCAGTCCACTATTCTCATCCTATCTGCAAAACTATCAAAATTAGCCCTACAAAAATCAGGGACTTCTATTACGTTACTATCCTTGGTGTTTTCTATCAATAACTTAAACCTAAGAATTTGATGATCACTACATCCTAAACTCTCGCCTACTGCTAAACCTTCGGCTATATTCTCGCCATTCGTCATCACCAAATCTAAAATATTATCACCGCGCATTGGTTCAGTAACCATCTGTCGTAAAAAGTTATCTTCCATAAACTCAATCAATCTCAAACCCTCCTCATTACCAGTTAAAGTCTCATAATTCACACCACGACAGTTAAAGTCTCATAATTCACACCACGACAGTTAAAGTCTCATAATTCACACCACGACAGTTAAAGTCTCATAATTCACACCACGACAGTTAAAGTCTCATAATTCACACCACGACAGTTAAAGTCTCATAATTCACACCACGACAGTTAAAGTCTCATAATTCACACCACGACAGTTAAAGTCTCATAATTCACACCACGACAGTTAAAGTCTCATAATTCACACCACGACAGTTAAAGTCTCATAATTCACACCACGACAGTTAAAGTCTCATAATTCACACCACGACAGTTAAAGTCTCATAATTCACACCACGACAGTTAAAGTCTCATAATTCACACCACGACAGTTAAGTCTCATAATTCACACCACGACAGTTAAAGTCTCATAATTCACACCACGACAGTTAAAGTCTCATAATTCACACCACGACAGTTAAAGTCTCATAATTCACACCACGACAGTTAAAGTCTCATAATTCACACCACGACAGTTAAAGTCTCATAATTCACACCACGACAGTTAAAGTCTCATAATTCACACCACGACAGTTAAAGTCTCATAATTCACACCACGACAGTTAAAGTCTCATAATTCACACCACGACAGTTAAAGTCTCATAATTCACACCACGACAGTTAAAGTCTCATAATTCACACCACGACAGTTAAAGTCTCATAATTCACACCACGACAGTTAAAGTCTCATAATTCACACCACGACAGTTAAAGTCTCATAATTCACACCACGACAGTTAAAGTCTCATAATTCACACCACGACAGTTAAAGTCTCATAATTCACACCACGACAGTTAAAGTCTCATAATTCACACCACGACAGTTAAAGTCTCATAATTCACACCACGACAGTTAAAGTCTCATAATTCACACCACGACAGTTAAAGTCTCATAATTCACACCACGACAGTTAAAGTCTCATAATTCACACCACGACAGTTAAAGTCTCATAATTCACACCACGACAGTTAAAGTCTCATAATTCACACCACGACAGTTAAAGTCTCATAATTCACACCACGACAGTTAAAGTCTCATAATTCACACCACGACAGTTAAAGTCTCATAATTCACACCACGACAGTTAAAGTCTCATAATTCACACCACGACAGTTAAAGTCTCATAATTCACACCACGACAGTTAAAGTCTCATAATTCACACCACGACAGTTAAAGTCTCATAATTCACACCACGACAGTTAAAGTCTCATAATTCACACCACGACAGTTAAAGTCTCATAATTCACACCACGACAGTTAAAGTCTCATAATTCACACCACGACAGTTAAAGTCTCATAATTCACACCACGACAGTTAAAGTCTCATAATTCACACCACGACATTTAAAGTCTCATAATTCACACCACGACATTTAAAGTCTCATAATTCACACCACGACATTTAAAGTCTCATAATTCACACCACGACATTTAAAGTCTCATAATTCACACCACGACATTTAAAGTCTCATAATTCACACCACGACATTTAAAGTCTCATAATTCACACCACGACATTTAAAGTCTCATAATTCACACCACGACATTTAAAGTCTCATAATTCACACCACGACATTTAAAGTCTCATAATTCACACCACGACATTTAAAGTCTCATAATTCACACCACGACATTTAAAGTCTCATAATTCACACCACGACATTTAAAGTCTCATAATTCACACCACGACATTTAAAGTCTCATAATTCACACCACGACATTTAAAGTCTCATAATTCACACCACGACATTTAAAGTCTCATAATTCACACCACGACATTTAAAGTCTCATAATTCACACCACGACATTTAAAGTCTCATAATTCACACCACGACATTTAAAGTCTCATAATTCACACCACGACATTTAAAGTCTCATAATTCACACCACGACATTTAAAGTCTCATAATTCACACCACGACATTTAAAGTCTCATAATTCACACCACGACATTTAAAGTCTCATAATTCACACCACGACATTTAAGTCTCATAATTCACACCACGACATTTAAAGTCTCATAATTCACACCACGACATTTAAAGTCTCATAATTCACACCACGACATTTAAAGTCTCATAATTCACACCACGACATTTAAAGTCTCATAATTCACACCACGACATTTAAAGTCTCATAATTCACACCACGACATTTAAAGTCTCATAATTCACACCACGACATTTAAAGTCTCATAATTCACAACCACGACATTTAAAGTCTCATAATTCACACCACGACATTTAAAGTCTCATAATTCACACCACGACATTTAAAGTCTCATAATTCACACCACGACATTTAAAGTCTCATAATTCACACCACGACATTTAAAGTCTCATAATTCACACCACGACATTTAAAGTCTCATAATTCACACCACGACATTTAAAGTCTCATAATTCACACCACGACATTTAAAGTCTCATAATTCACACCACGACATTTAAAGTCTCATAATTCACACCACGACATTTAAAGTCTCATAATTCACACCACGACATTTAAAGTCTCATAATTCACACCACGACATTTAAAGTCTCATAATTCACACCACGACATTTAAAGTCTCATAATTCACACCACGACATTTAAAGTCTCATAATTCACACCACGACATTTAAAGTCTCATAATTCACACCACGACATTTAAAGTCTCATAATTCACACCACGACATTTAAAGTCTCATAATTCACACCACGACATTTAAAGTCTCATAATTCACACCACGACATTTAAAGTCTCATAATTCACACCACGACATTTAAAGTCTCATAATTCACACCACGACATTTAAAGTCTCATAATTCACACCACGACATTTAAAGTCTCATAATTCACACCACGACATTTAAAGTCTCATAATTCACACCACGACATTTAAAGTCTCATAATTCACACCACGACATTTAAAGTCTCATAATTCACACCACGACATTTAAAGTCTCATAATTCACACCAGGACAGTTAAAGTCTCATAATTCACACCAGGACAGTTAAAGTCTCATAATTCACATTAGGACAGTTAAAGTCTCATAATTCACACCAGGACAGTTAAAGTCTCATAATTCACACCAGGACAGTTAAAGTCTCATAATTCACATTAGGACAGTTAAAGTCTCATAATTCACATTAGGACAGTTAAAGTCTCATAATTCACATTAGGACAGTTAAAGTCTCATAATTCACATTAGGACAGTTAAAGTCTCATAATTCACATTAGGACAGTTAAAGTCTCATAATTCACATTAGGACAGTTAAAGTCTCATAATTCACATTAGGACAGTTAAAGTCTCATAATTCACATTAGGACAGTTAAAGTCTCATAATTCACATTAGGACAGTTAAAGTCTCATAATTCACATTAGGACAGTTAAAGTCTCATAATTCACATTAGGACAGTTAAAGTCTCATAATTCACATTAGGACAGTTAAAGTCTCATAATTCACATTAGGACAGTTAAAGTCTCATAATTCACATTAGGACAGTTAAAGTCTCATAATTCACATTAGGACAGTTAAAGTCTCATAATTCACATTAGGACAGTTAAAGTCTCATAATTCACATTAGGACAGTTAAAGTCTCATAATTCACATTAGGACAGTTAAAGTCTCATAATTCACATTAGGACAGTTAAAGTCTCATAATTCACATTAGGACAGTTAAAGTCTCATAATTCACATTAGGACAGTTAAAGTCTCATAATTCACATTAGGACAGTTAAAGTCTCATAATTCACATTAGGACAGTTAAAGTCTCATAATTCACATTAGGACAGTTAAAGTCTCATAATTCACATTAGGACAGTTAAAGTCTCATAATTCACATTAGGACAGTTAAAGTCTCATAATTCACATTAGGACAGTTAAAGTCTCATAATTCACATTAGGACAGTTAAAGTCTCATAATTCACATTAGGACAGTTAAAGTCTCATAATTCACATTAGGACAGTTAAAGTCTCATAATTCACATTAGGACAGTTAAAGTCTCATAATTCACATTAGGACAGTTAAAGTCTCATAATTCACATTAGGACAGTTAAAGTCTCATAATTCACATTAGGACAGTTAAAGTCTCATAATTCACATTAGGACAGTTAAAGTCTCATAATTCACATTAGGACAGTTAAAGTCTCATAATTCACATTAGGACAGTTAAAGTCTCATAATTCACATTAGGACAGTTAAAGTCTCATGATTCACATTAGGACAGTTAAAGTCTCATAATTCACATTAGGACAGTTAAAGTCTCATAATTCACATTAGGACAGTTAAAGTCTCATAATTCACATTAGGACAGTTAAAGTCTCATAATTCACATTAGGACAGTTAAAGTCTCATAATTCACATTAGGACAGTTAAAGTCTCATAATTCACATTAGGACAGTTAAAGTCTCATAATTCACATTAGGACAGTTAAAGTCTGACAATTATACTATTCCGATTGTCAATAAAGTTACCAAGAAATGAGTAAAATCTAGTATCTGTATTGAGGGGTTGAATGGGAGGTCTATAAACAACAAAATTAAAACTAATACTACTACACGCCCTAACTTCAACAAATATGGCATTAATTGTTGCTGGAAAATCTAACAACCTCGATAGCCCTAAGGGAATTACGAATGTACAGCAAAATGCTGCCACCAATCCTACGTAATCTATCATTAGTAGAATTTAAAACGCGGTATATCAAGTTCCCCCAACAAGTCCCGAGTCACGGCATTTAACCAAGTTTCAGTGATAGCAACTATATCGTAGTTGCTGGAATAAATTATCACCTTAAATTCATTTAATTTATTTCTAATACTAGGCGCATTACAATAAAAGACATTTTAGTTATTTTTTACCATAACCCTAAGACCCAAACCGTGCCTAGGGGTAACACCTAGAACTAAAGACCTATCTGACCTCGCCTTTAGGGACCTAATTAACCCCCTATATCTCTCCAAAAGGTCAGGCACTCTCGTATCGGGCCTATACGAGTCATTGCCCCCTACCATCGTCACCAACATCGAGTGACGGGAGGCAACGTCAATCTTATCCACTTCGTCAAAAACTCTGTCAACCTTGACCCCTGGGAGACAGACCCTCCTCCTCTTGGTTGGATGCCATTCAATGAACTCTGCATCCATATGGTGCACTAAAGAATCCCCAATTAAAATAGTTTCCCCCTCATTCACGTGCCTTTCCAAATGGGCGAAAGGGTTTGAAACCTCAATAGGGGGGGATTCCTATCACCTAATGTACACGGCCTAGCTCCGCCCTTAACTTCTCTAAATCCCTCCCCATCTACTAATCTTGGACTAGCCTTAACCCCTTCCTCAACTCTATCCAACCTTCCCGATAAGCTACCTAAACAAGAAACTAGATTATGCACCTCACCCTTCAAATTACGAATGTCTTAAACATTAGCATTGGTTCGGCTTTCATCAACCATAGCCCTACCCCTGCCTTCATCAAGCGTTGCAAGTCTTTCCATTACCTCACATACACTACATTTTATTTCAACTATTTCCTCCTTTAACTTGCAAAAGAAACAAACTGATCTCTCGGTAACCGCCATAGGAGCGCCATCATAATCTTTAAACTCTGAATACCACCAGTTTACCCCACACCTAACGCTTTCTGCGATGGCATCACACGTTAAAATTAGTTTATAACCATCACAAGTTAAGTTAAACTGAGCCAGCATGCTATAAAATCTTCTAAATCGTTAAAAACCAATAATATTCAATTACTTAACTATAATAATGTAAATATAAATGCAAGTATATAAAATTCAAAACTTACCAAAAGTAAAGTTGTTAGCAATATACAAAATAAAAGCAATATCAGAGAGCTCAGGAAATGCGTCCAATGAGTACAGAGTCCGGCTGACGAATGAGTACAGAGTCCGGCTGACGAATGAGTACAGAGTCCGGCTGACGAATGAGTACAGAGTCCGGCTGACGAATGAGTACAGAGTCCGGCTGACGAATGAGTACAGAGTCCGGCTGACGAATGAGTACAGAGTCCGGCTGACGAATGAGTACAGAGTCCGGCTGACGAATGAGTACAGAGTCCGGCTGACGAATGAGTACAGAGTCCGGCTGACGAATGAGTACAGAGTCCGGCTGACGAATGAGTACAGAGTCCGGCTGACGAATGAGTACAGAGTCCGGCTGACGAATGAGTACAGAGTCCGGCTGACGAATGAGTACAGAGTCCGGCTGACGATGAGTACAGAGTCCGGCTGACGAATGAGTACAGAGTCCGGCTGACGAATGAGTACAGAGTCCGGCTGACGAATGAGTACAGAGTCCGGCTGACGAATGAGTACAGAGTCCGGCTGACGAATGAGTACAGAGTCCGGCTGACGAATGAGTACAGAGTCCGGCTGACGAATGAGTACAGAGTCCGGCTGACGAATGAGTACAGAGTCCGGCTGACGAATGAGTACAGAGTCCGGCTGACGAATGAGTACAGAGTCCGGCTGACGAATGAGTACAGAGTCCGGCTGACGAATGAGTACAGAGTCCGGCTGACGAATGAGTACAGAGTCCGGCTGACGAATGAGTACAGAGTCCGGCTGACGAATGAGTACAGAGTCCGGCTGACGAATGAGTACAGAGTCCGGCTGACGAATGAGTACAGAGTCCGGCTGACGAATGAGTACAGAGTCCGGCTGACGAATGAGTACAGAGTCCGGCTGACGAATGAGTACAGAGTCCGGCTGACGAATGAGTACAGAGTCCGCTGCGAATGAGTACAGAGTCCGGCTGACGAATGAGTACAGAGTCCGGCTGACGAATGAGTACAGAGTCCGGCTGACGAATGAGTACAGAGTCCGGCTGACGAATGAGTACAGAGTCCGGCTGACGAATGAGTACAGAGTCCGGCTGACGAATGAGTACAGAGTCCGGCTGACGAATGAGTACAGAGTCCGGCTGACGAATGAGTACAGAGTCCGGCTGACGAATGAGTACAGAGTCCGGCTGACGAATGAGTACAGAGTCCGGCTGACGAATGAGTACAGAGTCCGGCTGACGAATGAGTACAGAGTCCGGCTGACGAATGAGTACAGAGTCCGGCTGACGAATGAGTACAGAGTCCGGCTGACGAATGAGTACAGAGTCCGGCTGACGAATGAGTACAGAGTCCGGCTGACGAATGAGTACAGAGTCCGGCTGACGAATGAGTACAGAGTCCGGCTGACGAATGAGTACAGAGTCCGGCTGACGAATGAGTACAGAGTCCGGCTGACGAATGAGTACAGAGTCCGGCTGACGAATGAGTACAGAGTCCGGCTGACGAATGAGTACAGAGTCCGGCTGACGAATGAGTACAGAGTCCGGCTGACGAATGAGTACAGAGTCCGGCTGACGAATGAGTACAGAGTCCGGCTGACGAATGAGTACAGAGTCCGGCTGACGAATGAGTACAGAGTCCGGCTGACGAATGAGTACAGAGTCCGGCTGACGAATGAGTACAGAGTCCGGCTGACGAATGAGTACAGAGTCCGGCTGACGAATGAGTACAGAGTCCGGCTGACGAATGAGTACAGAGTCCGGCTGACGAATGAGTACAGAGTCCGGCTGACGAATGAGTACAGAGTCCGGCTGACGAATGAGTACAGAGTCCGGCTGACGAATGAGTACAGAGTCCGGCTGACGAATGAGTACAGAGTCCGGCTGACGAATGAGTACAGAGTCCGGCTGACGAATGAGTACAGAGTCCGGCTGACGAATGAGTACAGAGTCCGGCTGACGAATGATACAGAGTCCGGCTGACGAATGAGTACAGAGTCCGGCTGACGAATGAGTACAGAGTCCGGCTGACGAATGAGTACAGAGTCCGGCTGACGAATGAGTACAGAGTCCGGCTGACGAATGAGTACAGAGTCCGGCTGACGAATGAGTACAGAGTCCGGCTGACGAATGAGTACAGAGTCCGGCTGACGAATGAGTACAGAGTCCGGCTGACGAATGAGTACAGAGTCCGGCTGACGAATGAGTACAGAGTCCGGCTGACGAATGAGTACAGAGTCCGGCTGACGAATGAGTACAGAGTCCGGCTGACGAATGAGTACAGAGTCCGGCTGACGAATGAGTACAGAGTCCGGCTGACGAATGAGTACAGAGTCCGGCTGACGAATGAGTACAGAGTCCGGCTGACGAATGAGTACAGAGTCCGGCTGACGAATGAGTACAGAGTCCGGCTGACGAATGAGTACAGAGTCCGGCTGACGAATGAGTACAGAGTCCGGCTGACGAATGAGTACAGAGTCCGGCTGACGAATGAGTACAGAGTCCGGCTGACGAATGAGTACAGAGTCCGGCTGACGAATGAGTACAGAGTCCGGCTGACGAATGAGTACAGAGTCCGGCTGACGAATGAGTACAGAGTCCGGCTGACGAATGAGTACAGAGTCCGCTGACGAATGAGTACAGAGTCCGGCTGACGAATGAGTACAGAGGTCCGGCTGACGAATGAGTACAGAGTCCGGCTGACGAATGAGTACAGAGTCCGGCTGACGAATGAGTACAGAGTCCGGCTGACGAATGAGTACAGAGTCCGGCTGACGAATGAGTACAGAGTCCGGCTGACGAATGAGTACAGAGTCCGGCTGACGAATGAGTACAGAGTCCGGCTGACGAATGAGTACAGAGTCCGGCTGACGAATGAGTACAGAGTCCGGCTGACGAATGAGTACAGAGTCCGGCTGACGAATGAGTACAGAGTCCGGCTGACGAATGAGTACAGAGTCCGGCTGACGAATGAGTACAGAGTCCGGCTGACGAATGAGTACAGAGTCCGGCTGACGAATGAGTACAGAGTCCGGCTGACGAATGAGTACAGAGTCCGGCTGACGAATGAGTACAGAGTCCGGCTGACGAATGAGTACAGAGTCCGGCTGACGAATGAGTACAGAGTCCGGCTGACGAATGAGTACAGAGTCCGGCTGACGAATGAGTACAGAGTCCGGCTGACGAATGAGTACAGAGTCCGGCTGACGAATGAGTACAGAGTCCGGCTGACGAATGAGTACAGAGTCCGGCTGACGAATGAGTACAGAGTCCGGCTGACGAATGAGTACAGAGTCCGGCTGACGAATGAGTACAGAGTCCGGCTGACGAATGAGTACAGAGTCCGGCTGACGAATGAGTACAGAGTCCGGCTGACGAATGAGTACAGAGTCGGCTGACGAATGAGTACAGAGTCCGGCTGACGAATGAGTACAGAGTCCGGCTGACGAATGAGTACAGAGTCCGGCTGACGAATGAGTACAGAGTCCGGCTGACGAATGAGTACAGAGTCCGGCTGACGAATGAGTACAGAGTCCGGCTGACGAATGAGTACAGAGTCCGGCTGACGAATGAGTACAGAGTCGGCTGACGAATGAGTACAGAGTCCGGCTGACGAATGAGTACAGAGTCCGGCTGACGAATGAGTACAGAGTCCGGCTGACGAATGAGTACAGAGTCCGGCTGACGAATGAGTACAGAGTCCGGCTGACGAATGAGTACAGAGTCCGGCTGACGAATGAGTACAGAGTCCGGCTGACGAATGAGTACAGAGTCCGGCTGACGAATGAGTACAGAGTCCGGCTGACGAATGAGTACAGAGTCCGGCTGACGAATGAGTACAGAGTCCGGCTGACGAATGAGTACAGAGTCCGGCTGACGAATGAGTACAGAGTCCGGCTGACGAATGAGTACAGAGTCCGGCTGACGAATGAGTACAGAGTCCGGCTGACGAATGAGTACAGAGTCCGGCTGACGAATGAGTACAGAGTCCGGCTGACGAATGAGTACAGAGTCCGGCTGACGAATGAGTACAGAGTCTGGCTGACGAATGAGTACAGAGTCTGGCTGACAGTATGTAATGATGATGGTGAAGATTGCTGTGCAGTACTATTTATGAGTGATATTGTGGAGAAAATCATCTTTTCTTGAAATTTTCGAACCAGCCTAAAGTTGCTTTGCACTAAACTCAGCACTAGCATGAGCAGCGTCATGTGGGACAAAATAGCCGTAGATCTGCTTGGCCTTCTCACAGATAACTGCAATGCTTAATGGCACATGTTTTTGATCCATATCCTCAAACCAAATGTTCATAACCTTTTGCATTTTCACTAGCGCAGGATCTCTAACAATTTATGCAATTTTAGCACTTATGGGGGCAGATGATTTTTTGAATCTCTTATTTTCTGTTCATTTTTCCTGATTGTTCGCACTGTTGATTCATTTACTCCAAACAACCTACCAACTGCTGCTGCTGACATGCCTGACTTTATCTAACAACTCCACTTTTTGCGCTAAAGTCATTACTTTTCTTGATCTTTTAGCCTCATCCTCTACGGAACTGGCTGGACATTTTGGCACCATATTAATCAAAAAAGTGAAGTGTTTTTAACGAAAAACAAAGTTAGAATCTTGGAGATATAACAAACTGGGCAACCAGCTGTGGTGCATCACTAGCAACTGCGCAGCAGCTGACTCACTAGGTGTGCTACACAGTATGTAATTGTACTACACGTGGAACTGGCATGCAATATTTATCTGTTCAAATTTAGCATTTTAGGTATTGCACGGCCTAACCCGCATATATGCAAAACCACGTTAACAAAACTGCGTAAAGAAGGGATTACTGTATATGTTTTCACACAGTTATATTTATCACACATTTATCATTTACAGTTAATAGTTAGCTATATATTAAGAAAGAAAATGTTTTTGTCATAATATATATAAGTTCATGTCTTATATTTGGTTTATAGAATTTTTTTATTGAAAACAAAATTTCAAATCTGCATTTTTTTTTTAGGAGAATAATGGTTTTGTAAAATTAGTAGGAACCAAAAGTTTATTAAACACTAGTTAATTGCAAGTTTTAAGATTTTATGCCCTTAAGAATACATGATCCGGCCAAATATCCAGCAATTATCCAGTATCTGGCCATTTCTTGATCTGGCTGGATTATCTGGTATCCAGCAAAAAAAAAAGCCAGATTACTGGCTATATTGTGATCGGTACATCCCTAAATAAAATGTATGTGCAATAATACTAATTGCTTACATAAATTACATTTTGTTATTTTATATCATTAATAATGTGATTAAATAATTAATTAATTAATTAATTATAATATGGCATATAACATGTGTAGTGTCTTAATGTATAATTTAGTTATATATACATTTTGAAATGTAAAAAACATTATGTTGCCCGCAGTCTATATGCTTTGGACAATGTAGTCTGTGGCCTTATAAGAGTTGGACAGGCTTGTCTTAGAGGATGCTAGGGTTGCGTAGGTTTGAATGCGCAATCAAGTCAACTTGCCTCTTCATTTTCTCTCTCACTTCCTCTCACCTATACCACACTCATGCAAAAATAACTAACAAATCTAACTGACCACCTACACATAGTATAATCTAGTGTCCATGAAACTTAATATTAGCCACTTCTTAATTTGCTCAGTAAGAAGCAATAAGACTTAAGTTACATGAGTATTTTTTTTTTCAACTAGACTAGGCCTAATATCATGGAAGGCTAATTTTTAGTACAACCTTCCACTAAATCCAGAGTAATGAGTATTACCAAAATTCATGAGCTGGAATGCACGAAACTATCTCAAAGTCTGAGATTCTTACTGGGGCTTGAAACTTTGTAATAATGCATTTCCACACAAATTACACATTTACTACCCACCACTAATACAACAATCATAGAGAGCCTGCTACTAAGCAAGGGGATTCAAGAGAGCAGAGCCCCCCTTGTTTGAATAGGGTTACTGGGTAAGGTTAGGTTAATCCACATTTCTAGTAGTTTTTTGGGTATTTTATTCTAATCTGATATTCTATTCTTGCGCAAATAGGCCAAGCTGTGCATCAGTTTTAACTTTAAAAAAAGGCACTTTGACTCATTTCAACAAAAATAAACAACAGATTTGAATAAAGCATATCAAAAACTACTAGAAACAGATTGTTGTATAGAAATCAAGATGGCAGGTTACATTACATTTGGAAAACATAAAGCCACTCAGGCCTATCAAGATAATCCAAGTCATGAGCTACAGTTTTTTAATAATAATAATAAAATCTTGCAAGATGTCAAACTCAAGTCACCTAATTAACATACAACTAGTACTACACCATAGTAGCCTATAACTGAAGCAAAGACTATACACTATATAGGTACAATCTACAAACGCTCTCTTTCACTCATAAAAGTGCCCAAATTTTTCTTAAAATTAACTAATGAGCTACTGTTTACCACATCATATGGAAAGTCATTCCAAAAATCTACTACTCTATGACTGAAAAAGTATTTTCATAGATCAAGTCTACAAGTCTGTTTTCTAATTTTCTTATTATGCCCATGAGTTATCCCATCAGTAGGTATCTAGTGAGAAAAAGTTACGTACATCTAAATTGTCCAAACCTGAAAACATTTTGAACATCTGTATCATATCCCCTCATACAATGTCTCACAAAACTAAACATACCTAATTCCTTTAATCTATCCCTGTATTCCAATGTTCTTAGGTTAGGGATAAGCTTGGTTGCCCTATGTTGCACACCTTCAAGCATATCAATATCATGTCTAAGGTGAGGGGACCAAGCTTGAGTGCAGTATTCAAAGTGTATTCTAAGTGTTATAGAGTAGCTACTAAAAATTTATCTTAATCAATTTGCTTAATAAGGTAAAATGCCATACATTACATTTGAAATACATGAAGCCACTCAGGCCTATCCAAGTCATAGCTCAGATCGGGTGAAGGACACTTTTTTTTAACTTTGTTCTGCCACTTTCAATATTTGGGTTAGAAAACCTTTAACTTACCATGCGACATGTCTAGTAAAGGTAACTATATGTTACGCAAAAAATTTTTTACTTAATTATTGATGATATTTGAGGTCTATCATGCCTGAAGAAATGGGGTGAATTAGACCAGGTGGCAAGGTGAATTGGAAGCACCATGAAAATGCTTTATACATGAAAACTTTTTTTGAAAACACTTTATAGTAGCTATTTACAACACTTATTATAATGACTTGCAGGCCTCTACTTTTTTTTCATTAGTCTGTTACCTACCTTCCTGGAAATATTGAGGTAATTTCCAGAAGAACTACTTTTGCAGTACTCACAGTTCCTTTTCATTGGGAATGGTAAATGGGACAGTGCTCTCAAGGTCAATAGGTCCTGCAAACACATTATTTTTCTCAACATCTTCAATGTCATCCCTGATTGGCCACACATACTTCCCATCAATCCCTCTCTCTCAGTTTAAAAACGAATGGAATTTTTGTTTTTGTCAATTTTCAATACTCTACCAATATAAAACAAGTTGGTATAGTCTACAACATGGTATTTTCCTTCTTCTACTTCCTGAATTTTCTTAAAATAAGTTTCATTGCATTTCACTTCATCCTCATCATCTCCATTATCAAGAGGCAGAAGAATGTCACTTAGATCATCACTGTCATTATCATGCACTGAAACAGCATGATCAGATTGTACATAAGAACATAAATTTTTATAGTGGGCACACTAGGGCCACTTCGACCCATCAAGGTGGCTCCACTATGTAAAAACTGCCTGAACATTGGCAATAACCAATTTTTTACAAAACCCATCAATACCAATACCAATACCTTGCCAACCAAAAATAAGTCACAGTCCATATCAATTGTGGACCAAGTCACAATTTACAACCATATACATTACAATATATATACTTAGGAGGAAAAGTGTAGGTGTGGCTGTAAAGACTACAATAATGTAGAAATGTGTGTGCACCCATTTGGGTCTCCCATTTAAAGGTGTTTGTGGGGCAAGTGAAATCATGAGTTTTTCAATACCTCACAGTACTATGGGGGGCACCACTCGGCAGAGGAACCTCTTTAAATGGGGTGTGTAAGGAGAGAAAGTATCCCCTAACCCAAGATGCTGCCTCCCTATATCCCACAACATTTGTGTTGAGCTGTGGGATCTATCACCTAAATGCACATAATATATATGAAATAAACTAGTACCATTCATGCAATAAAAATGGGCTTAAACACTATCACCAGATGTCCCTTGCATACATCAAACTATCCAACCTTCTTTTGAAAGAATCAAGTGTATCTGAAGTCACCACTTCTTCTGTCAGACTGTTCCAAAACTTAATTACTCTGTTTGTAAAACTATGTTTTCTTAAATTTGTTCTACAGCTTGGCTTAAATAATTTCATACTATGACCTCTAGTCTGGTTATTGTGATCTTTAATTAAAAGAGAATCAAAATCTATCTTATCCAACCCTTTTATCATTTTATACACCTCTATCATATCACCCCTTAACCTTCTCCTTTTTAATGAGAACATGCTTAGATACGCCAGTCTCTCCTTATATGTCAATTGTCTTAGAGATGGATCATTCTTGCTGCTCGTTTCTGTACTTTTTCCAGTTTTTCAATATCTTGTATCAAATAGGGACTATTAAATTGAATGCAGTATTTGAGGAGGGGTCTCACATATGAAATGTGTAGTTGCTTTATAATATTGGGTGATTTGTATTCAATGTGTGTCTGCATGAGATTGAGTCTCGCATTTGCTTTATTTCTGATTACCATACAGTGATTTGAGGGTTTAAGTTCATTAGTCACAGTGACACCCAAGTCTTTCTCTATCATTTTTAATCCAAATTCCATTCATATTGTATTCGAATTCTGGATTTTTTGGCCCAATATGCATAACCTTGCACTTATCAACATTAAATTTCATCTCCCACTTATCTGCCCAGGCTGTTACTCTGTCAAAGTCTTTTTGTATTGTCATTGCTCCTGCTACTGACTTAACATTATGGCCTAATTTTGTATCATCAGCAAATTTTGAGGTTTTACATGATAGGCCCTTCTCTAGATCATTTATATAGACAACAAAAAGCAGAGGTCCCAGCACAGACCCCTGTGGGACTCCACTCAATATGGGTCTCCAAGTAGACTTATTTCCATTTAGATGAACTCTGTTTTCTATTTCTCAGCCATTCTTCTATCCAATCTGCTATATGAGTAATATGACCTCTTATACCATGTGCTCTAACTTTTACCAACAATCTTGCATGAGGAACAGTATCAAATGCCTTTGCAAAATCTAAGTATACTATATCTACTGGCTCTTTATTGTCCAAATGCAATAGGACTCCATCCTAAAATTCAATCAAGTTGGTTAGACAGGACCTTCCATTTCGAAAGCCATGCTGGCTATCATTTATAAGGTTGCACTCTTCAAGGAACTCAGTAACTTTACCTCTAATGATACTTTCGAGTAATTTGCAAATAATGGAGGTGAGGCTGATGGGTCTGTAGTTTTTTGCCAAGTTTCTATTTCCTTTTTTAAAGATTGGAGCCACATTTGCTTTCTTCCAATCCTCTGGAATTTCAGTACATATCAATGATTTATTAAAAATAATTTCTAGTGCCTGTGCTATATTCTTTTTGGCAGCTTTTATGACTATTGGATGCATTTCATCTGGCCCTGAAGATTTTTCAATTTTTAATTTAGCTATTGCTTTTAGGATATCTAGTTTTGTTACCCTTAATTCATTTATTCTCTATCTTGTCCTGGTAGTAGAAGATCAGGAATATTATTTAAATTTTCATTTGTGAATACTGATGAGAAGTATTTGTTTAGTTCTTCAGTTATTTCAAGATCATCATCATCTATAGTTTTATCATCTATATGGAGGGGGCCAATTTTCTTTTTCACTCTACTTTTCAAATTGAAGTGACTGAAAACTTCTTAGGATTGTTTTTTGAATTCTTGGCTAGGCTTTTTTAGAGGTCTCATTTGCTATCTCTGATTGCTTTCTTGCAAATGCGTCTTTTACTTTTATATATTTCGGAGTCTGCGCCATTTTTAGTTCTTTTGAATTTATGAAATGCTTTTGTTTTTCTCTGATTGCTCTTTTTACATTGCAGTTTATCCAAGGTTGATTTTTATTGTTTCCAGTTTGCAAGACATCAATATTGCAGTTCATAATGATTGCAGATATTGATGCGGATATCAATGACAGTATTGTATCATGTTTCAGAAGTGACACAAAGATATGCAAGAAGATATTGAATGAAGGTGACAGAAAATTACAAAATGACATTGAAACATTATTCCAGTGGGCAGAAGACAAATTATGAAGTTCAACAAAGAAAAATTCCAACTTCTGAGATATGGTAATAACAAGGAGCTAAAAACACTTAAACCAAAAGTACCCCCCCCCATGTAATTTCTTTATTTATGGTCAGATTTTTAAAATTTTTAATATAGAGGTTTTCAAATACTGAGAAATAGGTCAAAATTTTAATTTTTTTGAAAATTTTAATTGGTTAGGTTAAGTCATGTTATTTTCGTTAAAACTAACAAAAATAACACAACTTAACCTAACCAATTGTCAAGAGCATACAGTTGACCTAACCAGGCCTTCAATGGCAGATATCAGAATAACAATGAAGGCCCAGTTAGGTCAACTGTATGTCTGATTTTTTTTTTTTTAGAAAAAAAATTTAACTTTTTTTTTTTCAAAAATGGTGTGTTATTTGGATGTCTGCCTCGAAAACCTCTATATTGAAATTTCATAAAAATCTGACCATAAATAAAGAAATTACATAGGGGGTGTTTTTGTTTTAGGTCCACCCAAGGGCCATGAAAATGAGGATGGAAAATACCCTCAGAATATGAGGACCAAAGCTTTCCAATGCCCTACCAAAAGAAATCTCCAGCACACCAACCTGAATAACTTCAAGAACCAGCTAGACAGATTCCTCTGTAAAAGCCCTGACCAGCCATGCATGGCAGGAGGAGATCAGACAGCAATTCCCTCCTTCACCAAATCCTACAAATGAGGCAGATGCTGCAGAGGGGTTGACACCACAGGTTGATCCTGAACCATCATTTGAACTCGCATAAAGTAAGTACTCATAAGCCAATCATCGGATTGTTTGCAAGACACCAATATTATGTATTGATAGGCCCCAAGAAGTGATCTGATTCACCCAAGGCACTGGTTTAGACAGGGTGAATCAGACCAAAATTCCTTTAACTATTATGAAAAAGTCTAAAGGTTACAAAGTTTTTAACTATTATGAAAAAAGTCTAAAGGTTACAAAGTTTTTAACATTTGAATAGTAAACTAGAACAGTTCTGCTACAAGCATACCAATTTTTGTTTTGAAGTTTACTATAGTTTGGCCACAATGAGAAAGTTAGCAAAATATCTGAAATTCAGAAAAATAGTTTTTCTGAGGTCATTTTTTGAGGTTTTAGAAGAATGGTCAGGGTACCCTTAAAGACTAGTTTTGAGCATTTCATGCTAGTTGCGCATCAAAGATGGATGTCTGGGTTTTGTGAGGAACATTTCAAAATTATTTTTTAATTATTACATTTTTTTTTTAAATTACAGTGGTCCAAATCACCCCAAGTGTCCCAGTAGTCCAATTCATCCCATATGACACTAAATGATTTAAAGATATAGCTGGGTAATTCCAGGACAGATCATGCAGTGCTTAACACCACACTCCTTC
The DNA here is from genome assembly GCA_023014485.1 of Bathynomus jamesi. NCBI lineage: Eukaryota > Metazoa > Arthropoda > Malacostraca > Isopoda > Cirolanidae > Bathynomus > Bathynomus jamesi. The sequence goes on from JAJOZX010009009.1 coordinate 55,806, forward strand.
CAATTTTCCTATAATTTGTTGTATAGCATTGTATATATACCAAAAAACCCAAAATTTCAAGTTTCAGACTAATCAGACTTACGATTCAAAAGTTATGGCCCTTCCAACTTTGGGGGGTTCTCAGGGACCCCCAAATTTCAAATTACCATATCTTAGCCCCTAATTGAGAGATAAGAATGATTGAAATTGCATTTGGGTCATTCCATGTCAGTTCAACAGAATTTTAGGTCAAAAAAACATGACCATCACCAATAAAATTTGCAAACTTATAGATCTCAGTGAGAAAAACAGAATGGCACTTGTTTCAACACTCTAGGTCATATGGTTCTGGAGATATGGCCCTTCGAATTTTGTAAAAAAAGGTCAATTTCCAAGGTCATAGCATATTTCAACATGAAATATCTCGGCTCCTATTGCACTTACAGAGACCATTTAAACACTATTTTAAGCTTTTAAGCAGATCTACAACTTTGTTTCTATTCATATTTTAGTGGTAAAAAAAGTTGATCTTATTTTTGACCTTTGACCTTGTGTAGGTCATTTGATGTCAACTGATTTTTTCTCCTTTCACTCAATTTTGGTACACATGTCTACCTTAACCTAGAACAAGATTTTTAGTGTTGATTAAGTTAGTATAGATGCTACAGCCATTTCAGTGAACCATACCTACCTCCATTTTGACCAAGTACCTTTTTCACTAAACTTTGGAGTGCCATTTCTTTGGAACTGTTTGAGCTAGAATGTTGAGAAAAGTACCATTAGATTTGTCTCACTAAGATCTATAATATCTGCTATTTTAAGACAATTTGCCTTTTAATATGTATATTAAAATAACCTATTCCTATATTTTTACCAATTGAGTTATAAGAAATGATTCGTGTCTCGCTGGGTGAAACTATGAAAAAAGAGGCATCAACATAACTTTATTTTAAAAAAGCAGTTATTAGGTATTTACAATATATTTTATGGAAGCCATTATTGTTACATTCCTTAGTGCTTAGTGCAAATGCAGACAGAATGTGTTCCACTGGCACTTGGCAACACATTCTTTTGGCCGAAGCTCTGCAAATTTTGAAAATCCTATTTTAATTATTGGATGGTTTGTTTTAAAAAGCTCAAATCCTTCTTTTACGTTGCATAAGATTAGCGATTTTTGTTTTTTTTCCCGCCTAAATATATATCTATAAAAATATATATCTATATCTAAGTGTAACTAAATAAACTATCAAAGGTTTATTTTCATTGGCTGAAGTATGACTGCCAGATCTAGGGGTATAATTTTTAACAATTGACATTAATTGATCAATTACATCAGTTATAGCTCAAAAATCAATTATAATTATCTTTATTCTTATTTTATTTTGAATCAATTACAATTAATGGAAATTAGGATCAATTAATTAAAAATACAATTATAATTATTCATTGTATCCAACCCTCTTAAAGCTATTTTTGCTTAGATGGCACAAATAAAATTTGGGACCTACTGATCTTGTTTCAGAGGTCTACAACAAGAAAAATGTGCAGTTTGATTTACAGATTGGAATAAATACAGATGCCAAAAAAATCCTTGCTCCAAGGTTTAAATAAGCTTATTTTCACATGGGTACATACTGTTGGTTGTACACAATGAATAAATATACAAAGTTAAGTAATTCTATTAAAACTGAACTTATTCTATAGGGTAGTACCTATAGCCTAGTATAAGGTACTTATATACGTACATAGCTTTACCTTTAAACAGGATAGAAGGTTCAAAGTTCTTCACACTTTTGAATGTCCATATAAATTAATTAATTATGTATTTAATTACCTATATTATATAATTCTTTGAAATATACAAAAAAAATTACATTTTATAATAAGGCCAGATACTTATTCGACCAAATAACTGGGTTAGGTTAGGTCAGATAATTACTGATTTTTTTGAAAATTAGCAGACATTATATACATCTCAGTAAGAAAAATCTAATGGTATTTTTCTCAACACTAGCTCAAACAGTTCCAAAGATACAGTGCTCCAAAGTTTGGTAGAAAAAGGTACTTGGTCAAAATGGAGGTGGGTATGGTCCACTGAAATTGCTGTAGCATCTATACTAACTTAACACTAAAAATCTTGTTTTAGGTTAAGGTAGACATGTGTACCCAAAATTGGGTGAAAGGAAAAAACATCAGTTATGACATCAAATGACCTACACAAAGTCAAAGGTAAAAAATAAGATCAACTTTTTTTTTTTGACCACTGAAGTAAAATATGAATAGAAACAAAGTTGTAGATCTGCTTAAAAGCTTTAAAATAGTGTTTAAAAGGTCTCTGTAAGTGCAATAGGAGCCGAGATATTTCATGTTGAAATATGGTAGGCTATGACCTTGGAAATTGACCTTTTTTTACAAAATTCAAAGGGCCATATCTCTGGAACCATATGACCTAGAGTGTTGAAACAACGTCATTCTGTTTTTCTCACAGAGATCTGTAAGTGCGCCAATTTTAAAAAATATCAGTGATGGTCACGTTTTTCTCACCATTGAACTGACATGGAATGACCCATTTGACAGGTAATTTGTCAAATATTAAATGAGTATAGACATGGATAGCAGCTTAGTTGAGTAAAAAAGTTGTGACAATTTGTATTATTAAAGGGGGGGTTTACCCCTCCACTTCAATGGATTTTTTTTTTAATTTTCATATTAGATTAAGCGCTTCAAGGTAAATTCAAGGTAAGCCCAAACTCTATCTGTATAAGTGGCATTTAAGAAATTGCTATGTATTTAAGTGTAAACTATGTGTTTTGCAATTTGAATAGTGATAACGTCACTGAAAAAATCAAATTTTTTGCAAATTGTCAAATATAAAATTATTTTATTCTTTTCTTATTCAACTATGCATCAATGTATTTTATACACATGTTGATGTAAGTATATAAAGTATACAAAATATATAAATAAGGAGAAATAGTGGTAATGGTTCAGAATAGGGGTGCCACCTCAATTTTTGTGTTTTTTCCACCAAAACATGCTAAAACCATTGGTTTCCTGTTGTTTAGGATGAATGTGACCATCGCCATTACAGTAAATTATTGCTTGAAGTGATTTCACCCCCCCAACCCCTCCTACAATCTGGGGGGACCACCGTGAGAACCGGGAGTTTTGGGTGGGGGAACACAGCACAAGCAATAATTTACTGTAATAGCGATGGTCAGATTTATCCTAAACAACAAGAAACCAATGGTTTTAGCATGTTTTGGAGGAAAAAAACACATGTCATGAAACACATCAAAAACCATGAGAAAAACCTAACCTAACTAACCTAAAAAATATAAAACCCTATACCGATCAATTTGTGATATGTGATTTTTATGGGGGCTCCACCCCCGTACCCCCAAGACCTAAATTATACAAATTGGACACACTACATTTAAAGGAAGAACACCATGCAAGCTCTACTAGTGTCACCGCACATCTGTCACAGACCGAAGCCATTTTCAAACTGAAGTGAATGAACAATACGATAGTAGGGTTGCCAACTCAAAATTTCCTAGATTCATACTCAAAAATATGTTTTTCATAATTTTCTAACTTCGTTTTTTTGACTATGCGACACATGCAATCAACGTATTTTAATGAGAGAAACTGGTAATTTTTTACTATCAGTCTGGTCTCTGGAAACTGAAAATAAAGTTTACCATAAGACTCTCTACATTTTTTAAACAACTTTTATTAAGTACAATATGAAGGCAAATGCCGATTAAAGCTATAAATTAATGTTAAATTATTTTTTTGAGCGATAAAATCGCAGATCATGTTTTTGGGAGTGATAAAATGGCTGATCCCACAAAGGTTAGGAAGGTACCACTAACAAAGTTGGGGGATTTGACCTGAACTCATAAGATTTTAGTGTCACGATGGCGTCAGTTTGCGATGGTTGTAATTATTCAGTGTTTAACTTCATGCAAATTTTTTGATGATGAAGAGGCTGCATTTAATTTTTATGTAGAACACGGTGTATTGCTAAGAATTTATTTGGGTTATTATTCATTTTTTGACCCAGTCACACCCAGCTATAACAGCAATATTTATTGAATAACCAATCAAAACTGAATAAGAAAATATATATATTATCTTGTGCAAATTTGTATAAAATGTGTTTTTTTATTAAAATATATTTCCTATTTTTGGCATTTTTTCAATATATATATATCGACTATTTGGTGAATATTTCTTATTTTTGGTGATTCTGGCTACTTCTGCGTAATTCAATTTGTCCTGTTTAACAAGTAAATAATTTTTAGCAAATGTTCGTCTGTTCAGTTCGGTTTTTTTGTGACAAAGTATGATGTGTCAGTTATGCATATTTGATTTTGAAGACGTGATCTGCCATATTGCCCTCGATGAAGACAAGAGTTTAGACCTTTTTTTTCAATTACAGAATAATTAAGACATCCGTGACCTGCCCTAAATGCAATAGTGCTTGTATTTTAAGAAAAGACCCGAAGGTCTTTAGGTGCCGTAAAAAAAATCCTAAAAATAAACGTGTTGTTTCAGTTTAAAGGCACGCAAAATTTAACAGACTACCCATGCAAGGTTGGCACATGTTATTACATTATCATTTGTATAATTTAGGTCTCGGGGGGTACGGAAGATCACGCATCACAAATTGATCGGTCCAAATGTTTGGTATTATTATAGTATTACACCCGTCTAACGTCCAGCAATTATTATATGTTCATTAAGTAGATTTTTTAATTCTAAGACACTTTCCTTCTATAGCATTTCCGTCGCAAATGCTTTGTTTTCGAGATATAAACATTTTTTTGGTGTGTATCTAGTGTGTGTTCATACGTTCATTTGTGTGTTCGTTTATGTGTTCGTTACATGTCTGCCCAATCACTGCGCTCCATCCATTTCGAATTTGAATTACTTTCGTACCAGAATGGAATACTCATTCCACTCATTCAGAAGTACATTAGGCCTGGCTCTGTGATTTATAGTGATTCCTGGGCTGCCTACAAGACTATAAGTGATTTAGGTTAGGATAGGCTAGGTCAGGTCAATTTTGAAGGTGAAATTTATGTTTTTCCTATGGTTTTTGATGTGTTTTAAACGAATCTGACCTTCAAAACTGTCGGAAATGATTCGTTTTCGATTGCTGGCTGGGGGGAGGGGGGTTATCTCAAAAACGAGTCATTTCCGACGGTTTTGAAGGTCAGATTCATTCAAAGCACATCAAAAACCATAGGAAAAACATAAATTTCACCTCCAAAGGGAGACGGGTGTAATACTATAAATTGATGATTGGTTAGGTTGTCATGATATTTTCATTTAAATTTGTTAGTTTAAACGAAAATGACGAGTGCAAACTTTTCTGGTTAATTTTGAGGTGTTTTGTACGAAACTGCCATCCGTTTCCTGTGCAAATGCGTAGTTTTCAAGATGGTTATTATGTGTTTTATCACACTCAGTCATTTTACACACCAAAATACATTTTTCTAGTAGTATTTGATGTGATTTGTTCAAATATGACCTCCATTTCCGTCGGAAATGAGATCCAACAAAGTTATAATACTTTGAAGTTTGGCTCATTTTCAAGGGAAATGGAAGTCAAAATCTAAGCAAAACACATCAAATATTACTAGAAAAATGTATTTTGGTATTAATTAACCTAACCTAACCTAACCTAACATACCTAACCCTGGCTAAACGAGCCTAACCCTGGCTAAACGAGCTCTCATCTGTATCCACCACCTAATCCATAATAAGGTAATACTCTAGGCTCATTTAGCCAGGGTTAGGCTCGTTTAGCCAGGGTTGGGTTAGGTTAGGTAAGGTTAGGTTAATTAATACCAAAATACATTTTTCTAGTAATATTTATGTTTTGCTTAGATTTTTGACTTCCATTTCCCTTGAAATGAGCCAAACTTCAAAGTACTATAACTTTGTTGGATCTCATTTCCGACGGAAATGGAGGTCATATTTGAACAAATCACATCAAATACTACTAGAAAAATGTATTTTGGTGTGTAAAATGACTGTGTGTGATAAAACACATAATAACCTTCAAGATGATGATATCTCAAAAACCAGGGCTGTGGAGTCGGAAGTAAATTCATTGCTAGAGGAGTCGGAGTCGGTAAAAATGGACCAACTCCGACTCCTTTTTTTTTATGATGTACTTTATATTGGTTCAGGTTAAAAGGAGCTTTAACCTCCTATCTTGCATTATAGTTATTTTATGATGATTCCCCTACATCATGATCTTTCTAGGAGCTTTTCCTGCATATCACTAATTACTGTTGATTTTCTTTTCAGAAATGCCATAATGGCATAGCTACAACCATTAAGACTTAAATTTAGAGAAATTGAGCTTAAAAAGTAGCCTGATGATTCACTTGGTAGTGATGAAATGCCATTCTGGGTTAATATAATCAAAGTATAGGTTAATATTCGTTTTAATGCTTTGTTCATTTTTGATAGGAGGAGACATTCTATGACAATTTAACATATACATTCGTATTCAGGATACCTTGAAACCTCAGGGAAACTGATAAAAATCAAGGAAATGTAATAATTATTTTTTATGAAAAAAAAAAAATTTAGACGTAAAAAGCAGCCATTATAGGCCATTGACCGAGTATTTAGCTCTTAACGCTGTTAAAATTTTAACGAACGTCGCCCTCTCCAGTTTTATGGGAGACATCTCGTGGCAAAATTAGGAAACATAGGTAAAAACAACCAATTACATCTCGTTTTGGTTTCACGTGACCTTATCCGACCAATCAGAGACGTACATTTTGAATCTCTCATAATACATACTCATTCAAGAATGCTTTAGTCTCGTTTTCATTATGGTTTGCGGAGGTTGCGATTGCCTGGGTTTTTGGTACCTTGGAACGCAGTTCCAAAAACTACTGTTGTTTGCGGTTCCTCAGAGAGACGCAACAACTCTTGTTCGCCTGATCCAGCAACATATTAGGCCTGGGACTACAATCTATTCCGACGAGTGGCGTGCGTATTCTCAACTTGGAAATCTAGGCTACATTCACCGGACAGTCAACCATTCACAGCGGTTCGTGGAAGACACCGTTCACATTCAAATAATGAGTGTTGTTGGAAGACGTGAAGAGCTGGATATTACGGTCTGGCAACAAAACCCAATCAGTTTAGGTTAGGTCTGTTTAGGTTAGGTTAGGTTAGGTCTGTTTAGGTTAGGTTAGGTCTGTTTAGGTTAGGTTAGGTCTGTTTAGGTTAGGTTAGGTCTGAACCAAAACACATTTTTCTGGTGTTTTTTGGTGTGATTTGCTCAAATCTGAACTTCGTTTCTTTGGGAAATGAGCCGTTTTTGAGAAATTTTCAATTTTAAATTTCTCAAAACAGCTCATTTCCCAAAGAAACGAAGTTCAGATTTGAACAAATCACACCACAAAACACCAGGAAAATATGTTTTGGTTCAGAAAGGAGGAAAAGCACTAAAACGAATAATTACCAAAGTATATTTTATATTATTATTTAGAGGCAGGAGTCGGAGTCAGAGTCGGCCCTTCTAAAATTCTAGGAGTCGGAGGCTTGGTCTACCGACTCCACAGCCCTGTCGAAAACTACGCATTTGCACAGGAAACTGATGGCAGATTTGTGCAGAACACCTCAAAATTGACCAGAAAAGTTTGCTCTCATTATAAAGAGAGACTGGATCAAAAAACGAATAATTACCTTTATTTGCCCTAAGAAAAACAAGGAAGGTATTGTTTGTGGTAATAAATGTGTGTTCCATAAAAACAGAAAAGCATTTCATTGGATATCTAGGAAGATACATATTCTGCTTGAAATATCAAGAACCCAAACAAAGGCTACACCATATACAGGTAATAGTAGTACCTAAAATTAGGTTAGGTTAGTATAGTTTTACGGTATATATAATATATACAGTGTTCGTTGTACTACATATATATAAATGTGTATATATATATATACCTTTTAGGTCACTCATGTTGGCTGTTTCTACAATTTCCATAATTTATATATCAATGGATTCATTTTTACATCGCGAATACGCCCTAGATAGTCCCTACTGAAGGAATTACCCGCATTTTAGGGTATTTTTTCACACTTATACCCCAAAACAAACTTCGTGTCCTAACTTAGTTCTGGGCCAGTTCCCTCACTTGAGAATATCCAAATTGCATTCCTGGTGTAATAACGAATCCATTGATCTATAAATTATGGTTTCAATATTGAAGAGACCGGAGTGATAGTAAAAAATTACCATAAAATCGAGTGAAAGTCTCGTAGCCTAGCTTATTATTATTCTTAATTATCATAATTAAGTACCAGTCTGGAATGGAGGCCACTTTATCTTTTATTTGCGCGTATGAGATGTTAAAATTAATTTAAAAAAATACTAGCTGCGTATTACACAAAGATTCTGTGATTCTCACTTTAGCATAGGCCTAGGTCTTATCTCTAATTGTATTTAATACTTTACCACGTAGCATAAAAAACAATTACTCGTGTGTGTATTTAAATTTTGTACACATTATATCTGAGCTTTAATTATATTAAAGCTTAATTAACATTATTGCAGTATTATGATGACCATTTAATTTCAATGTTCAAAAAAATTTTAAATTCAGTCTATCAAAATTCAGGTATCAAAGGAATAATGAATGAACACATGACACTCCAAATCAACTGTGAGAAGATTCTTTGAGTTACCAAGCAACATTGATGAGAAGACCAAGTTCAAGGCCAAATGCAAAGTGTGTGGCACAGAGTTAACTGGACATAGCCATACCATAAGAACATAAGAAATTTTTATAGTGGGCACACTAGAGGCCACTTCGGCCTATCGAGGTGGCTCCACTATGTAAAAACTGCCTGTATATTGGCAACAACCAATTTTTACGAAACTAACTAATTATCAATTTAAAACTAAAGATAGAATCTCTGGATCTAGAGGATCAAAGTCATAATAGGCTACTATCCACAAATATGTTACACACTATATCTATTTATAACTGACATGCAAATATATCAGATCCAAAGAATCCAGTCAATTTCATTATGGTACCCATCAATACCAGTACCTTGCCAACCAAAAATAGGTCACGGTCCATATCAATTGCCGACCAAGTCACAATTTGCAACCATATACATTACAATGTATATACTTAGGAGGAAAAGTGTAGGTGTGGCTGTAAAGACTGTACAGTAATGTAGAAATGTGTGTGCACCCATTTTGGGTCTCCCATTTAAGGGTGTTTGTCGGGCAAGTGAAGGTCATTAGTTTTTCAATACCTCACAGTACTATGGGGAGCACCGCTCGGCAGAGGAATCTCTTTAAATGGGGTGTGTAAGGACAGAGAGTATCCCCTAACCCAGATGCTACTCCCTATATCCCGCACACTTGTGTTGAGCTGTGGGATCTATCACCTAAATGCACATAATATATATGAAATAAACTAGTACCACTCATGCAAAAAAAATGGCTTAAACACTATCACCAGATGTCCCTTGCAGACATCAAACTATCCAACCTTCTTTGAAGGAATCAAGTGTATCTGAAGTCACCACTTCTTCTGTCAGACTGTTCCAAAACTTAATTACTTTGTTTGTAAAACTATGTTTTCTTAAATTTGTTCTACATCTTGGCTTAAATAATTTCATACTATGACCTCTAGTCTGGTTATTGTGATCTTTAATGAAAAGAGAATCAAAATCTATCTTATCCAACCCTTTTATCATTTTATACACCTCTATCATATCACTCCTTAACCTCCTCCTTTTTAATGAGAACATGTTTAGATACGCCAGTCTTTCCTTATATGTCAATTGTCTTAGAGATGGGATCATTCTTGTTGCTCATTTCTATACTTTTTCCAGTTTTTCAATATCTTGTATCAAATAGGGACTATTAAATTGAATACAGTATTCGAGGAGAGGTCTCACATATGAAATGTATAGTTGCTTTATAATATTGGGTGATTTGTATTCAATGTGTGTCTGCATGAGATTGAGTCTAGCATTTGCTTTATTTCTGATTTCCATACAGTGATTTGAGGGTTTAAGTTCATTAGTCACAGTGACACCCAAGTCTTTCTCTTTATCATCATTTTTAATCCAAATTCCATTCATATTGTATTTAAATTCTGGATTTTTTGGCCCAATATGCATAACCTTGCACTTATCAACATTAAATCTCATCTCCCACTTCTTTTGTCACACATGTTAAGGTACAAATATTTTTCTTCATCTTTTCATTAACCCTTTAACGATGGATGGTACCTTAAGGTCCACCAGAAATAATAATATAAATTGTACTACAATGCCTCGTTTTCTATAATGTTTCTACGTGTTTATATATAGATGTCATTTAGTTGTCGGGGAAGGAACCCAAAATGTGTATCATTTCAGTGACTAGTTAATAAAATATTTAGTTTTCAATAACAATAAAACCTATACGTTCTGGTAACAAGAGTGACCGCATATGCTGCGGACTCGTCAGTAAAGGGTTAAAAGACTAGGCAGATGGTTTTGGTAAGTCAGTGTTGTTTTATATCTATTTTCAGAGAAAGCATGAAGCCCTGTTGAACCAGTGTACTGCTGAGCCTAAGAAGTCCGCTTCCCAGTCCTCAATTGGTTTCTACGAGAAATCGGACTCAGTCCCCAAGTACAAGCCATCTGACCCTCGTCAGGTTGAGACCAATGACGCGCTGGTCATGTTTGTGAGCTTGGACCTAATACCCCTCAGCATCGTCAAGAGTGTCTTTCACGAAATTGATACATTCACCTGACCCTCGCTACCACCTTCCAGACCACAAAACGTTCTCCAGGAAGCTGCTCCAAGATAAATTTCAGCACATAACAACATGGCTCCAGAGCGAGCTGAAGGAGCCCAGAGAATCTCTCTTACCATCGATCTGTTTCCCACTCGCCAGATGTGGGGTTTTATCGGTATCACTACCCACTTTATCCTGGAATGGAGCCTTAAGAGCGTCGCCCAAGCCTGCAAGCGTTTCCGAGAAAGGCACACAGCAGAGAACATATATAGCCAGTACCTTGATATCGTGGCTTCGTACCAGATTGCGACCAAGTAACACATATCACTACAGACAGCGCAACCAACGTGATTAAAACCTTTCATGCCTCTGAACCCATTCTCAGTTTGCCATGCTACCAGGAGGAAGCTGGGCCATCTACTGGTGACAGTGACGCAGAAATAGATGTTGATCATTCCTAATCCCATGCTACTGATAGAGCCCCCCGATCCCATGGCCTTCTTCTTTACCCATGACCCATGCTTCACCCATGACCCATGCTTCACCCACGCCCGTAAAAAATTATTATTATATATGAAAATATTGTAAGCCTAAAAATATAAGCAGAGACTATTTGAATGTTACCAAATGTACCTTGACCCTCGTAACTTTCGCAACATTTTCTTAAAAATGTAGAGCAGAAAATGAAAGAAAATGTAATACACATTTTTTGTTAATTAATATTGAAATAAATAAAAAGAAAAGCGAAAATAAGCAACTTTGCACAGTCAACGGATTATTTTTGTTGTCTGGCTATGACGAGTTTTCGTTGAAAGATGCCGGGTACATAGCAGACTTCACGGTCGGCAATCAACGCAATAACAAAACTCATGAAGTCTTCAGCTGGCTTTCGGCACACTCAATAAAATTTTAGGGTTTCATGGCATGTAGCAGACTTTCCCTTTTTCACCTTCAATTGATTTATTTTAATATGAAATGAACTTGATGCAGTTACCAGAAAGCTTTTGCGTGCTTACAAAATTCAGTGTATCCCAAGACATAAGAATATGGGACTTACTCAGATAAACGAAAAACGACCTTGATAGCTTTAAGATAATATTTAGAAGAAAATAATAGCGTATTCAAGAACTTTGTTTTGTGAAATGAGGAAAGAAAGTTGAAAGACTGAATTTGAATGAAATAGGAACAGAGTATAGAAGAAGAGTAGAACGAGCCCTTGTGGAAAGAGGGATGAGGTGCGACTGGATGTACAGAATGTGTGGAATGTATTCAAAAAATGTTCAGTAAGTGTTTGAAGGATGTGGGTGTGTATGAAGTGGAGCGAAGAGAGGTGAAAAACAAAGTTACCAAATATTTACAAACTCCACTTCATGATGATAAAAATGTAATGAATTCTACAAAGAAAAATAAAAAGTCAAATGAGCGACATCTCTTAATAAAAAGAACGTAGATGAAGACTTGGGAAGGAAGATGAAGGAGTAGTATGTGTGGAGAAGAAAAAGTTATTCCAAAAAAGAAGAAAGTGCAAGAAATGAGGATGTTCGTGGAAAGTGTGGAGTGAAAAAGTCAGTGAAGATGAGAATGGAGATAGTATGGTCACGTAGAGAGAATGAGTGATGACAGAATTGTTAAAAAGGTGTATAATAGTGACTATATAGATTGAGAAGTAGAGGAAGATGGAAGGGTGTAATTAGTAAATGTGTCGATAAACGTGGAGTCAATATGAATGTGGCACTAGTGTTAATGAGAAACAGAGAAGTATGGAAGCGGTTTGTGGTGTGTAAATAAAGACGTTGGTTTCTTCTCGAGTACCACACGTGGCATTGGTATACCCCGAACCTCGACATTAAAGACAACACTGAATTCCTAAGATTGGGGTGGTACCCTTTACCTGGTGGTGATACATTTTCTTTTTTATTCATATTCAGCAAGTCTCAGGCTCAAACAATGTCCCCACCTTATGGAGAATAGGAGCTTTCGAGATAATCTATATATGTATGTGACTTCCAAAAATTTAATATCTAATTTGATGGCCAGAGTACTTTAACTTCACTTACTAGAGACAACTATTTCCAATTCCTAATAGATTGTGTACGCATTTCATTCGTTTTTGTTTAAGTAACTATTATTAATAGATAATTTTAGATAATTTTGTGAAGTTCAGTGAAAGTTTGTTGGAGCTAGTGCTTGCATAATACCGAAAATTTTCAATACCGGTATTTGGAGGCAATTATGCTAATCCCGGTATTGATACCGGTATTATGAAAAAAATAATTTATTTTGATTTATTATGGTGCCACCCTACCAACCCTCCCACAAGTCTGAGGGACTTGCAGTACTCACCATATTTACTATAAATTAATGACCCAACTCCAAATAGATGGCATTCTATTCGAAAAAGTTTATACAGTAAATTACTAAATTGTAATAAAAATATTATTTGAATTTTTTTTTAGCATATTATTATACAACTACTGGGGTAGATAGAAATTATTAGTATCTAAATATTTATTTCTTAGTTTGATTTTGAAAGTATGCTTTGAGGAAACAAAGAGCATCTAGGGATTGTTCAGATAGACTTGATCTCAGTTTCGTCAGAAATAGGCCTGCAGCAGAAAAGGCTCTTTCTGATTCTGCACTTGTAGGTTTAATTGAAAGCAGTGCCTTGTACAGCTTCTCTAAATTCTCACTTCTCTGTAAAGTAACTTCCAAGCTTTTAAATTCATTAGTAACATCAAAATCAATGGAATTTTTTTAGATGGCACTTTTCCTAGTTTGTCCATTTCTTGCATGTATTCACTCAGTAATGAATCTGCTTCCACTTCAGTCTTATCGGAGGACTAAATTGCCTAAATTTTACAATAGCAATTTTTGTCAATACCGAAAACCTATAATATCGGTATCGGTATTATTTGTACTTCTTCAATACCGGTATTAATACCGGTATTTCAATACCGGTTTTAACCCCTAGGTACTACGCGCGTTACAATAAAAGACGTTTAAATTATTTTTTACCACGGATCGGCGTTTTAAACTATTATTGACGTCGGGCCGGCGTTTCCCGGACCCACAACGTTTAAAGAAGGCTTCGACCTATACATCTTCCTAACGTTCTCATCAATTAACCTACCTAGCCTAGCATTCCCTATTTCTTTGAAATGCACCCCCATCTTTTATAAAAAGGCTAGGATCACTAAATTCTGACCACAGCTTTACGAAGGGTACATTTTCCTCAGCACAAATCTCTTGTAGTTTAGTATTAAAAAATGTTTTTTACTTAATCCTAAGACCGAAACCGTGCCTAAAGACCTATCTGATCTTGCCTTCAGGGACCTAATTAACCCCCTATATCTCTACAAAAGGTCAGGCACTCTCGTATCGGGCCTATACGAGTCATTGCCCCCTACCATCGTCACCAACATCGAGTGACGGGAGGCACCATCACTCCTATCTATCAGGTTGTAACAAATTCTGCTCGATTAGAAAACGGACGATAGATAATAGAATAACCTCAAGATAATGTGAAATAATTTTAGAAATGTTGCAAAATAGACGCGGCGTCAGGTTCGCACAGGTTTTATCACGACACAGAATGACTTAGACTAGTGAATATTTTCTCTGGTGTTTTTCATAGTTACAACGCCATCCCTACGATATTACAGTAAATGAAAAAACATGGAGCCCACGAAAGAGCATATTCGACATGTGATGCATGCTGTATGAGTTCCATAAAGGATCTAACACTAGTGAATCCGCAAGAAACATTCAGAGAGTTTATGGAAATGATGTTGTGAGCGAATGGATGTGTAGGAGATGGTTTGAGAAGTTCAGAAATGGAGACTTCAGTCTGAAAGATTATCAACGAACAGGACGACCAAATGAATTAGATGAAGAGCTGCTGAAAGCAACAGTGGAGGAAAACCCAACGGTAACTGTAAGAGAACTTGGCCTGCAACTCGGCGTTTGCTATATGACCATTCATCGTCATTTGAAGCTGTTAGGAAAAGTAGTGAAGGTTGGAAAATGGGTTCCGCATAATTTGTCACAAGCGAATCTTCAACATCGAATCGATATTTGCACATCACTGCATTCTCGGCAACTGCAGGCACAGTTTTCGAATCGGATCGTCACTGGGGATGAAAAATGGGTCCTCCATAACAATATTAAGCGTCGACATCAGTGGCTTAGCCGTGAAACAAAGCCTGAATCTCAGCCAAGGAATGGATCCCATCCAAAGAAAATTTTGCTATGCGTTTGGTGGGATATGCAAGGAATTATTCATTTTCAGCTTCTGCCAGATAACCAAACAATCATAGCTGAAGTCTACTGCCAACAACTCCAACGATTGAAGATGGCATTGCAAGAAAAACGTCCTACATTAATTAATCGCAGGTGTTCTATTCCACCAGGATAACGTGCGCCCTCTCACTGCTCGAATCACCACTGCCCAATTGGAGGCATTTGGTTGGGAAACAATGCCTCATTCACCTTATCTCCGGACATCGCTCCTTCAGACTACCATTTATTCAGAAGTCTACACCACCACCTAAATGGACAAAAGTTGCAATCCAGGGAAGCTATCAAAAACGAAGTGATCGCTTTTTTTTTTAACTCGAAACCAAGGGATTTCTTAGAACGTAGCATAAAAAAACTTTTCTACAGGTGGGAGGAGGTTGCAGAAAAAGAAGGAAATTATATTGATGATTAATTTGTCATTGTCATTTAATTTTTGTTCTGAATGAACTAAAAAATCGAGCAGAATATATGTTACAACCTTATACTTCGTCTCTAATTCTGTCAACCCTGGCCCCTGGTAGACAGACTTTCCTCCTTTGGTTGGATTCCCAACGAACTCTTTGTCCATATGACGCACTAAGGAGTTCATCCCTATCCAACTGGGCGAAAGGGTTCGAAACCTCGATAGGGGGGGGGGATTCCTATCACCTAACGTACGTGGGCTAGCTCCACCCTTAACTTCTCTAAATCCCTCCCCGTCTAGTAACCTCGGACCAACCTTAACCCCTTCCTCAACTCGGTTAATATGTTTCTGGTCACATGACCTGAACTTTTGGTCAAAAATATATTTTTCTGGGTTAATATTACTCGCTCTTTTCAAATCTGTTAGTTATTTTTTGTGCAAACTATTGTAGAAAATAATAATAATAATAATATATATATATATATATATATATATGAACTCAGAATGGTTCCCTGAGTTTTTCTATGATACACACAGACCGTGCATGGAACAAGGAACTCTTCTGGGATAATTAAATCCACTATAGTCCGAATAAGTAATGGTAAATGACAAATACCATAGTTTTTCTTTTTCATGATGCAAGCCCGACGTGGGCAACGGGTCTCTCGCAAAGAGGTCCCATAAATATAGCTTCCCTCACCAGCTATCTGCAAAGCAGACAGGATCCAGCTTTGGGACATGGATCTAGGGTTTAAAGCAGCCTAGCCCCACTACATTTAGAACCTCAATATAAGTAAAAGACTCGTTGCATTCACGTCGGATTGAATAAATCAAAGAAAAAGGGGTAACTATTATATTTTTAGACAAAACCAAAACTTAAACCTCAACTGGCAGAATTGAGCGTCCACTTTTCAAGGCATATAACATGTCCGTTTCATGATGGGAATGAACTCAGAATGGTTCCCTGAGTTTTTTTATGATACACACAGACCGTGCATGGAACAAGGAACTCTTCTGGGATAATTAAATCCACTATAGTCCGAATAAGTAGTGGTAAATGACAAATACCATAGTTTTTCTTTTCCATGATGCAAGCCCGACGTGGGCAACGGGTCTCTCGCAAAGAGGTCCCATAAATATAGCTTCCCTCACCAGCTATCTGCAAAGCAGACAGGATCCAGCTTTGGGACATGGATCTAGGGTTTAAAGCAGCCTAGCCCCACTACATTTAGAACCTCAATATAAGTAAAAGACTCGTTGCATTCACGTCGGATTGAATAAATCAAAGAAAAAGGGGTAACTATTATATTTTTAGACAAAACCAAAACTTAAACCTCAACTGGCAGAATTGAGCGTCCACTTTTCAAGGCATATAACATGTCCGTTTCATGATGGGAATGAACTCAGAATGGTTCCCTGAGTTTTTTTATGATACACACAGACCGTGCATGGAACAAGGAACTCTTCTGGGATAATTAAATCCACTATAGTCCGAATAAGTAGTGGTAAATGACAAATACCATAGTTTTTCTTTTCCATGATGCAAGCCCGACGTGGGCAACGGGTCTCTCGCAAAGAGGTCCCATAAATATAGCTTCCCTCACCAGCTATCTGCAAAGCAGACAGGATCCAGCTTTGGGACATGGATCTTTGCGAGAGACCCGTTGCCCACGTCGGGCTTGCATCATGAAAAAGAAAAACTATGGTATTTGTCATTTACCATTACTTATTCGGACTATAGTGGATTTAATTATCCCAGAAGAGTTCCTTGTTCCATGCACGGTCTGTGTGTATCAGTATCATATATATATATATATATATATAGATATATATATATATATATATATAGTGCATTTATAGTCGGGGGTGGTATGACGTCATGTTACTCTGCGACTTAATTAGTTTGTTGGTTTCTGTTCTGGTTATTTTTTTTTCTAACTGGATTCAGTTTGGTGGTGTTTGTGAAAGAATTATGATGTGCCGTTCGTGTAGTTTCGACTTTGAGAACTTGATTCGTCATGTTCCCTAGATGAAGACAAAGCATTGGATGTTTTTATCAATTACGGCGTTATTCTCTCAATCCTTAACTTGCCCGAAATGTGACAGAGTGCCTAATACGAAAAGATCAGAAGATATTTAGGTGAAATAAACAATATTAACCGGTTAGGTTAATTGAATGCCAGGTTAGGTTAATTGAATGCCCGGTTAGGTCAACTGTACACCCTTCATGACTGGTTAGGTTAAGTCGTGATATTTTCGTTAGTTTAAACAAAAATGACGAGAACAAACTTTTCTGATTAATTTTGAGGTGTTTTGCACGTTTTCTGTGGTAATGCGTCGTTTACAAAATCTCGTAACATGAACATGTTAGGTTATGCTTTATTGTATAAAATGTAGTCAAAAATACATTTTTCAAGTGTATTTTGGTGTACTTTGTTAGAATATGACCTTCATTTCTTGTGCAAATGAACAGAAATACAGTTGTCATTGCATGGCCCAAACACGTATTTCTGTTCATTTGCACAAGAAATGAAGGTCATATTTGAACAAAGCATACCAAAATACACTTGAAAAATGTATTTTTGACCAAAAGTTCAGGTCATGTGGTGAGCAACATAATTACTCTCAACTCTGTCTAACCTTCCCGATAAGCTACCTATACTAGAAACTAGGTTCCTCACCTCACCCTTCAAATTACTAACGTCTTCAACGTTAGTATAGGTTCGGCCTTCGTCAACTGTAACCCTACCCCTGCCCTCATCAAGCGTTGCAAGTCTTTCCGTCACCTCGCGTACACTACGTTTTATATCAACTATTTCTTCCATTAAATCACAAAAGAAACAAACCGATCTTTCGGTAATCGCCATAGGACTGCCGTTGTAATCCTTAAAACCCGTATACCACCAATTAACCGCACACCTAGCACACGACGCTTTCTGCAACGGCATCGCGCAAGTTAAAGTAGTTAACGTTTATAACCGTCACAAGTTTAAGTTAAATTAAGCCGGCACGCTATGAAAACTTCTAAATCGCTAAAACCCACTAATATTCAGTTACTTAACTATAATAATGTGAATATAAAAGCAAGTATATAAAATTCAGAACTTTCCAAAAGTAAAGTTATCGGCAATATCCAAAAGTAGAAACAATATCAGAGAGCCCAGGGAATGCGTCCACTCAGTAAGGAGTCTGGCTGACGAATCGCCTTAAACCCCATTAAAAATATTTGGGCAAACGTGGTTAACGCTTGGGAGCCTGGGCAGGAGCGGACATTTCGGCACCTGCTGCAACACACCATGGCAGAGTGGACACTTTTCCGCAGGAACCCACAAGTCATCTATAATCACGTGGCATATGTTCCAAATAGGCTACGAGAGGTCATTAATAATGGAGAATGGACAAAGTATTAAGTAATTGTGTATAAGAATGTTATGGTTGTGATGTAGTAAATATATATTTATTTATGCGAACAATTGTTAGTTCCTTATAATTTGAACATTATTTTGTATGTTCTTAAGAAAATCCCTAAATTTACTCGATTCATATTTATTTTTGTAATAAAATATTGAACAATGTTATCATTATCTCTCCAAGGACAGACCTTTTTTTTGGATGATCATTTGTTGATGATGCATGGACTTTAAACAGAAATGTTATTACCTGGAGGGAAAGTCTATACTACAACTTATCTTACACTTTAACTATAACATGTCCACATCAAAATCCTATGATTTATGCGGAAATATTGCAAGCGTCTGTACAAAGGAGGTACAACAAAAAGACCAGAAGATGAACAGTTGGTGGTGGCAGCACTGGGATGTGTAGACTGTGCTCAAAGAGTCCAGAGACTGTGAGCCACATACTATCTGGATGCGAAGTACTCTTACACAGAGGAAATTACAGAGACAGACACAATGCAGTCTGTAAGCTAATTCACTTTAAACTGTGTAAAAAATATGAATAGGTCTTGAAACAGAAAGCATTTGAAACATATTCGCATGAGATTATACAAGATTCACCCAACCATCAGGATCATCTTGGAAACAGCAATAACAATGTTAGACAGACCTAGCCCTCCATCACAGTAAGGAAACATTAGAGATGAACAATTTGAGGATCAAGAGAGAGATCTACCAGGGTGATTCCATATCCCCTCTATTGTTTGTATTAGTGCTAAACCGACTAAGCCAACTAATAAACACATTAAACAAGGCTACGTGATGAATCCAAAGGAAAAGAACAGCCCCAAAATTTCTCACTTGTCTACATGGATGACCTAAAATTGTATGCCCCAAACAAAACTGAACTAAAAGATGAGATCAGGGAAGTAAAAAAGTTCTCTGATGATATCCAAATGGAGTTTGGTCTCGAGAAGTGTGCCACTGTCACATCAAAGAAAGGCAAGAGGTGTGAATAGGAGAACATCTTAGTGGACAATATAGTAATAGAAGAACTAGAGCAAGATGCTATCTATAAATACTGGGAATGGAAGTCAGAAAAGATAGAAAACGACATCATGAAAGAGAGAGTGGAAAGAATACATCAAAAGAATAAAACTAATTCTGAAATCTCATCTGAATAGTATAGACAAGATCTCAACCATAAACTCAAGCTGCAACTTCAGCAAAATCATGCGCAGCATTGTCTTCATCTATCACTTCGCCTAATTTATGTTTTGCGCACATGTCGCACTAATTTTTCTGGTACTGGAAGAGTCAAATTTAAATCGTCAAAAACTTTGTAGAGCAATGAGGATGAAATAATGTCGTCAGGACTTACTTTTTCCTGATAACTCTCATCTGGTATTCATCAAACAATTTTCTTTTTTGTCAAAAATTGGTCGCAGGTATTTTTTGTCTGTCAGAATGCCATCTATCTCGATCTGCAGCGCTCTTTTCCTTCATATTTCACCACCATCATTGGCGGATCTATCCCCCAAGTTTGGGGGATGGGGGATGTCTCGACGAGACAGTGGGTGGGTGGTGTCACTAGGTTGGGGGATGGTATATTAAGGGAGTGGGTAAGGTTCGGTTGCTGGATAAGCGGAAGGAGGGGTATGGACTTAGATGCGATGAAGCAGATGGGAAAGAGTGAGGAACAGGAAAATCGCTTCCGCTGAAAAATGGGAGCCTTCGTCAAGTATGGATTGTAGACGCTCGGGTATGGAAATACTAGACAAAAGAGAGAAACACTCGCGACGAAGAGCGGACAGGTTCGGGCAATCAACCAGAAGGTGTACGACGGTGACGACGGTGATCGGGGTACGGCAGGTAGGGCAGAGCAGGGTTGGCGATTTAGCCATAAGGTGACTATGTGTATTGTGTAATGCGTGTGTGTCCTAGGCAGAGACGGGCTAAAATCACTTCTTTATGGCGGGACTGGTGGAATGAGGAGGCACAGTAGGCCTACTACGGCATCGTTAATTAATAATTTTTAAGAAAAAGTGATGAATGATGAAATTTTCTAATCAATCAATGATTAACTGATTAAAAATTATTAAAAATTAAATACTTGTGAAAAGAGTAAGAAAGAGCTTTATTGTTTCTGTTGCGTGAGATAAGACCGAAGAAAACATTTTGCTCAAACATTTAGTTTGCTTTAGTTCAAGAAATCAGGTATGGGCGGATTAGACAGTTTATACATGCAAAAAGGTGCCAAATTCAAATAATACATTACAAAATTTAAGGTAAAATGATGCTGAAACTATGAGGAAAATTAATAATCCCATCATTTTCTGATAATACTTATGGATTAATTAATGATTAAATTTGAAACAATGATTAACTGGTTAATCAGAACCATGCCCTAAACTGTCCTAACCTACCCGTGTCTCTCTCTACATACATATATGTAAACACTTTGGTTTTGCTTCCGCCCGAATTGTTCATTCTGACGAAGGTCAAGCTTGTCACTCCCCCTTAGACCTACGGTTTAATGTGGAATCCGAAAGGCGGCCAGAAATTACAAAGTCCTCGCCCAAACTCGACCTCACGATCAGCAGCCCAGCGTCATAACCACGAGACTACCTATGGTACCTATTTATCTACCAACCAATTTTTTTATTGTGCAGAAGGATGAACATTGGGTTTTGCTGCGCGCCGCCTGCCGTCACCGGGTCTCGATCCCGGGGCCGATGGATTCGCAGTCAGCGACGCTAACCACACCGCCACCGAAGCGCGTACATATATACACCTTAACCTGATAAATACAAGCAATGCTGCATTAATCAGCCTAGTTATTGTATCGCGAAATGCAAAGCAATGCATGTATGGATACAATCCCAAATTTGAAGGCCTTGGCAAAATTTCTACACAAAAAATCCTTCATAAATAAAAAACTCTATTTACCTTCCAATCGTTTCTCAATCCTTAGCACGGGGCTGATTGTTACTGTGCGTAACGGCTCGTCGGCAGCAGCGCACATCGTCACTGTAAGTCTCCCCCTTTCTTACCCCTGCCTCTACTCTCTAATGTCTACTTCCTTATCCTACGGAAGAATAGCCACTGAATAAAAGTGGAAGCCATGATGTAGTACAATAAACAAGCAAACAAAAGAGCGGATTTGCATCGTGACAAAGATAAGCCGATTAGGTACGAATCTGGACACGATGAAAAGTCAACAGTATTTCACGTCAGAATTGCCAAGTGTCACTAGATTCATCCTAAAAAAGCTGAAAATCTTTAGATTCAAGAGAAATATCTAAAATATTGGGACAAAGATATTCACGCAAACACAATGTATGGCTTTCGGATAAATAGAAAAAGCATGTAGCTATAGACTGTAGACCACTTTTGTAAGTAACATAAAGGGAAATTGCTAGAAAAAGTATTTTACGTAGCCTCTAGGGGAGGCCATGGCTCCCCCCGCCCCATCTATAACTGCTAATAACTACCACCAGTATCCAATGCTCCGTCCTCCACTTTTTTAACACCCGCGATCCAGTTACGCAATGGTTTGTCTTTTCTTCCCAGAGTAGAAAGAAAAAAATTCTTCGTAAATTCTCAACCGGATGTTGTTATGCTTCAATTGATAGTGAGGTGAGTTAGTTCTGTTTCTAGTTTTCGCCGCTTCCTTTCACGCTATTTTTCAACTTTATCAACCATTGACTTAGAGCAAAAATTTTCTTAGTTTCCCAACCAGTTCTCCAAAACACTGAAAATTTCTTAGTGTTCCTGATCAGAGAAACTGCGACACTTGAAATGTTCAGATTTGCGGCTGCTTTATGCATCGCTTCTTTCACAATTGTAAATTGGGACCATGGAACGAGCAGCTCTTAAGACATCTTGTTTCTGTTTTCCTTCAGCCTGAGAATAACGTGTATTTCCCCGCCCATTTTCCCCCATTTTCAGTCGAAGCTACTCGTTTCCCGTTATCTCTGGCAACATAGCATCCCTATTCTGTCTAAATGAAAAAAAAACTTCACTTTTTTTTCTACGTGAAGGTCAAAATATGAAAATAAAAAAAACCACTCTAATAGACAGAGTTTATTTCCACGACAGTTTCGACGC
Source organism: Bathynomus jamesi (assembly GCA_023014485.1). Classification (NCBI taxonomy): domain Eukaryota; kingdom Metazoa; phylum Arthropoda; class Malacostraca; order Isopoda; family Cirolanidae; genus Bathynomus; species Bathynomus jamesi. Next base: position 78,782 of record JAJOZX010009009.1, read on the forward strand.
CCACTGGCATCCTCCTCGGGTGGATACCCGAGGAGGATGCCAGTGGGCGTCGAAACTGTCGTGGAAATAAACTCTGTCTATTGGAGTGGGGTTTTTTTATTTTCCTATTCTGTCTCTTTTACGTTTATCTGCATTCCGCTTGAAGAGTTTTTTATTGTTGGAGAACCGCTGACCCGTAAGTGTTTGATACCACTTTCCATCCCAACATCGGATACTGATGCATTGCATGATTGTGTCATTGGACGAAGCATCTGATTCTAGTGTGTTTTGTATTATGAACTGGAAGTGGTGTAAATTTTGTCTTCCGAGCAGCGATCACGATCAGCTGCGTTGATCAATTTACAGTTAGAAGCGGCCCCCATCAAAGTGGTTCTGAAAAATAGAGTTAAAATTGGTACACTTTATTTTATTTAAAAACTCAAGCTCGATGCTACGTCACACAATGCATAAAAATTGGCCCTCAAAGTTTTTCTTAAAAGGATAGTCGAAATGAAGATGGGAGGTTCCCACGAACTTCATTGTTAAATCGATCCAGTTTTACAAACTTACAGTATAGGGTGCAAAACACTGGACGAAAGAAAGTTCAAGGTTTTATAGCTCGCACTTGCTATATACATCATTTCCCACCCCGCCTCCTATTCACTACAGGTGGTAACAATGTAAATCTTTCGTGTTCAGCTGCATGCGTGTGTTGATGCAGATGAAGCTGCTGAAGAAACGATGAAATTTTATCCATTTTACCACGATTTACAGGTGTGTATATAAAAATTTTCGTGTTTGTGACGTACAGTACTGTAGTTCTGTCTCCTCAGGTATGTATAACAATTCACAAAAGTGGTTAACGGTAAACTTTTTGTTTTTGTGGTAAAAACACATTCGGGAATAATCATACAGTGGTCGGTCAATATATATTCGCGTGGTACTTTCAGCAACTGAAGTCAGCCAAGAAAGAGCGGGAAAAAAAAGAGGCGCAAACTCTACTTGCAGAAGAGGAGAGGAACTGCTGAGCGAACAATGAAAGGCGAGATAATAAAGATCACGAGAAAAAGAAACCCTGAACGTGAAGAAAAGTCGACGTTGAGGAAATACCAGTCAAATTATTTAAAATTGGCGATGAGTAAAAGTACTTGAAGCCCGAGTAACAAAGAAATATTGATCCAGTGCGTTGATGTATCTTGAGGTGAATCAAAGACACGAGATAATTTGGGAATTTTTTAATTAAATCCTGCTTATTTCCTTAACAAAAGAACTCTGCCTTAGAATTTAAGATTACTCTTAAACATATATACAACAAAATTGTTTCCCAATGGAATGGGGTGAGAAGGCATAAATAGCTCGGATGCGAAAGATGGAATATAGCGAAGAGGAGAAAAAGTAGAGATTATTAAAGAGCGCGAATCTGAATCCGAGTTATTTATGCCTTCTCACCCCAATCCATTAGGAAACGAGATTAAAACATAATTGAAATGAAAGTAACGAATCCGAAACGTTCTTAATCGTAATGGACCTAATTTCGTAAAGGCGAATTGTGATACAACTGAAATATAATTTCAGACTGCATTACAACTTGTTTATATACAACTCATTAACCTCTTTTGGACCAATGGGTCAAATTTGTACCGTTTACCATACACGCACTCGTAACTTAACCCTACAAAAACTTCAGGCGTTAGATTAAATCCATATTGACCCATCATTCGACGAATGATGATATTCGTTTTATATCAGCCCATTCAATTTGCCCCTTTCAAATACAATGGAACAAAATTAGCCCAAAAGAACTTTACACACCACGCAAGAACCTTAACCTAAATTGTGAAAGAAAATATTTGTTGAAATATCACGAAGATTAAATTCCCGTAAATAAGTCTCCCCACATAAACTTATATGTATATGTTACGAATAAAGCCCAATGCGTGCTTTGTTTGGATACACGGCGCATTGTCCTCACTCATTTGAGTCCCAAATATATAAATAGTTCGGACTTTGACCACCCCCAGCTGGACAAAACGCGGAATGTTCAACTGACCTTGGACACGCTCAACGCGGCCTGCTCTGCCACGCGTGGACATGTCTGAACTAGGGCTTCTCAACCTGGATCTCTGGCTGAAAATGATAATCTTAAATCCCGGGACTTTCCGGTTTTACAAAATATTCTAAAAACGTTATTTCAAATAGTTTTACGTTAATTTACTACTGTATCAAGAAAATACAAAGACTATAATGACAAATTTACAATAGCACGAATCACGTTACGTTGTACAACTCGAATAGTGCCTATAATATGTCCTGTATGATGATGTGCATGTGTAATATAACTGGTATTTTTGACGATTGAATCGGACTGAAAGCTAGTCATTTGATATCCCTGAATCTAACATTTTGCGTTTTAGTGGATTTTAATTTCTATTATTAATTTCAATTCAGTGTCACACCTTTTGCTATATAAAAGGTGTCGTGTTCATATAAATTACACTATAATTTCTTTTTGTTGAAGTGCAAAGCTGCAAATTAGCATTGTAAGCATAGCCGCCTTAGCTATACACCATATTTATTTCTGCAGTGTTTGAAACTCGGCCTTGGCTCTAGCCTTTATTATATTTATCATTATTGTGTTGAAATATTTACGTATTTATATGTAATTAATATTAATTAACTAATCTACATTTATCTAATGCTTAAACATTTTAACTTTATTATCATTATTTTCTACAAACTGCAAAATCCCGGGATAACGGCCGACTTTGTCCCGGAAAACCGGGATAGTGAAAACCCCTGAAAGCGAGAAACCCTAGTTTGAACGCCTCTCTTCATACTAGCGTTACTCACGTTTCCCTTGCTTGTCCTCGCCTTTCAGTCTGTCGGCAACATTTTGCGAAGGCAGTATCGTTCGTGGTAGTCAGTGGGCCGTGTACTTAATCGTGTTTCCGCGGTGTTATTGTTATTCCTGGAGTATGGAAATAAAAACCCACTCTAATAGACAGTTTATTTCCACGACAGTTTCGACACCCACTGGCATCCTCCTCGGGTGGATACAGAAACACGAATGAACCAAAACAAGAGGGAAAAACAGTCCAGGGACCGACCGTTAAGAAATTCGCACCTAGGTTAGATCCCATTCTCCCGACACCGGAAGGGCATTTTCATTAAGTACATTCGCGCAAATTTAAAACTATCTTCCTCTTCTAAACATACAGATTCTAAAATATATATATTTTTTTTTTACATAATTATTACATTTATTATTAAATTTATTACATTTAATATTGCATAATTATTTATTACAGAAATTATAAATTTATTATTACATTGGTTATTACATTATTGTTTTTCGGTTTATAAGTTCTGTATAGTAAACAATAATGTAATAACCAATGTAATAATAAATTTATAATTTCTGTAATAAATAATTATGCAATATTAAATGTAATAAATTTAATAATAAATGTAATAATTATGTAAAAAAAAAAAAATATAGAATCTGTATGTTTAGAACAGGAAGATAGTTTTAAATTTGCGCGAATGTACTTAATGAAAATGCCCTTCCGGTGTCGGGAGAATGGGATCTAGCCTAGGTGCGAATTTCTTAACGGTCGGTCCCTGGACTGTTTTTCCCTCTTGTTTTGGTTCATTCGTGTTTCTGTATCCACCCGAGGAGGATGCCAGTGGGCGTCGAAACTGTCGTGGAAATAAACTGTCTATTAGAGTGGGTTTTTATTTTCATTTTTTGACCTTCACGTAGAAAAAAGTGAAGTTTTTTGCATTTATTCCTGGAGTGTTCATTATGCACTGTAGGCCGGGTCGAAATTTTTTATTTCTTACGTGGTTCAATCAATCATAGTAACACCCTGATAAAATATTTTTTAATTCTGAGGACCCCTACCCCCCTACCGGTTTCAGTTTTTTCAGAAAATTTGTAAAATTCGAGATAATTTGCGATTTACTTCGAAATTTTTTTTATTATTAGAAAAGTTCTTATAAAACAGTTATATTTATTTCTTAATGAAAAAAAATTTAAAATGCATGAAAAAAAATTTAATACAGAAATTTTTAGCTATTACTGGTAGAAATTTAGAAATTAAGAGACACACACTCAATAAAATTTTTTGACCTAAAACTGTTTTTTTTTTTTTTCCTTCCATTGACCTTTCCACTCAAAAGTAGGCAGTTCTTTTCTAGACTCTAAAGTATTTAAAATAAATTTATGCCGATTAATATAACCAATTCTTTCCTGGATAGATTTAGTTACTAAGTTCACACCCCATTCAACGCTTTGGCTGTGACATGGAAAATCTAGTATTTCTAGAGGTTTAGTTCTAGTCTGAAGCAATTGCTCATTGGTAAAATTACTTAACAAAGGTGGAGGAGTGATTATCTGCTCATTCCAATTAATCAAATCAATATAATCATTTGCTAAAAAATTTATAGATCTTGGTAGCTCAAAATTTCTGCTGCAAAAGGCTGCATTGTGGCTTCTTTTTCTAGTAGCCATAATTTAATTTAATAAGATTTTAACTATATTTTATTTATTACTGATATTTTAAAATTAAATAACGTATTTTAACACAAACTTTTAACATTCTAGGTACCTAAATAGGAATCTGGAAAGAAAAAAAACAAAAATAATGTAATATTAGTTCTTATATCCGGTGCTATGAGTCAGCACCGGATTTAAGATCCTACCCCTCTACCCCGATCTCAAAAAAAGTTGGTGAATGGTCTATTCTGATGTAATTCGTGCCGGGAACCCGATTTTGGCCATCCAAAAGCAAAAAAAATATTTAGGGTCGATTTTTACGATTTTCGATTTTTGGCCTATTTCCCATACAAATTCATATGGAAAAAAGTGAGTATCGGTAAGGGGGGAGGGGGGGAACGAAGGTCCCATAGCCTTGATTTTTGGTGGGGATACTACTATTACAAAATGATCAACCTCACAATATGTACCTAAGCAAAATCTTGACCTTGACCCCTTTTCGACCCGGCCTATTATGCAGAAGGGAAAGGTAAACCATTCGTTCGAATAGTTTGAGTAGATCGAGTGATGACGCCATTAAATTAGAGACGAGAAGGAAGAATCCAGAAAAACTGAGCAACGTGAAAGTTTCAACGAATTCTTTCCTGATAGAATCGCTGTCGAAGTACATCGAAATTGCGCGTCAAGTACAGGAAGCAAAATTAAGGCCCAAGAAAACCTCACCTGATTACAGACGCCTTCGACGATTTGATATTTTAATTGTTAGTTCTACCAAGAAGCTGATTAAGCCGGTGAAGGAGTCAAATAAAGCTATTCGATATTACGTACCTAATAATGAACTTTTCGATGTGATTCAGGAAGAAGAAATATTCTCATCGTAAAAAGGAACTTGTCAAACCTATGATATTCAAGGTGAATGCCAGAACGCAAGTTTATTCGATCGACATGCAGACATGTAAGGGTGGGGAGTATAAATATATTCTGAAGTATCAGGATTACTTAACTAAATTTGTCATTCTTCGACCTCTCAAGACCAAAAGAGCTGCGGAAGATGCTTTCACACCCGTATGTATATATTGTATTATGGGTGCACCCTCTGTTCTCCAATCCGATAATGGTAGTGTTTGTAAATCGTGTAATCGAAGAGTTAAATGACACGTGGTGTGACCTAAAAATAGTCCATGAAAAACCTACACACTCACAAAGTGAAGGTAGTGTGGAAAAAGCCAACAGAGATGTAGAAGACACGATTCCGGACTATTTATACATTTGAGACTCCGTCAAATGAGGTAGGACAATGCGCGGTGTGTCGAACACCATATAAAACAGTTAATTATTACTTTCTATATCGCGTCAAATAAAAAATAAAAATACAAAAAAAAAAACGCTCCAGAACACCCATCACCCGTAAGTACAGGGTGGGGCACGGGAACCAAGTGTTTTTGGAATAATCAGGAAAATGATATTTATTTTTGTAAAGAAAATATATTGGTAGAACAACATTCGTAAGAACATAGCATTTCATGTCATAATAATCATGACCGAAAATTATATCTGGCATATGATGTCCTTGGCCGTCGACGCATTGTTGAAGGCGTTTACGAAAATTGGCCTCCACTCTTCCCAGCAGGTCTCTGTTGATTTGGATGATTTGTTGACGGATCGCTTCCTTCAATGCATCTAATGTACGGGGCTTGTCCTCGTAGACACGTGACTTGAGGTACCCCATAGAAAGAAGTCACATGTGGACAAGTCAGGGGACCGAGGGGGCCATGCAATGTCACCAAATCTCGAAATGAGATGGTTGGGAAACAGGGGGCGAAGAACAGCCATTGACGCTCTGGCGGTGTGGCGTGGCCCCATCTTGCTGAAACCACAAATGTCGACGAGCAATACGCCTTCTTCGTAACTCAGGGATGAAAAAGGTGTTCACCATCTCAATGTAACGCCCAGATGTTATGGTAACGGTAACCCCATTTTGTTCGAAGAAATAGGGACCGATGACGCCAAACTTTCCCCCGCGCACCAAACTGTAACCTTAGGGCTATGCAGCGGTTTTTCATGGAGTTGTCGCGGATTTTCAGCAGCCCAATACCGACAGTCTTGATTGTTGACGGCCCCATTAAGGTGGAAATGGGCTTCATCACTCATTACCACCATCATGTTTTCATTCTGCTCATAAAGTGCAAGCATTTCCTGTGCAAAATTCAGTCGTTGGGGGCAATCGTTTACATTCAATTCCTGCACCATCGCTAACTTGTATGGGTGAAAATGTAATTCTTCATGCAAAATCCGTCTAACAGTACGATTGCTGATTCCGAGTGCAGCTGAATGTCTCCGAGCAGAGCGGCCTGGGCTTTGCAACATCGCTTGTCTGACCCTTTCAACGTTCTCTGGAGTACGCACAGTGCGTTGCGGCCCCTTCGGTTTTGTTTTCATTATTGAGCCTCCTGTTCGAAGATTGTTAACCCAACGTAAGATTGTGTCACGAGCGGGAACAGAGTCATTTCGATGAATGTTGAATCTGCGGCGAAACGCACGCTGAACTGCTGTCACTGACTCGCCACTCCTAACAAAATGATCATACGCGAACATGCGGTGTTCTAACGTCCACTGCTCCATGATGGCACCTGAAAGATAAAGGTGAGTGTTAGTTAAAGTTAAATGCTATGAACCCAGGAATGGAATGCTACCTACCGCACGCCCCTCCCATTCCTAATGGCCGATTACTAGCTATTCAAAAAAACACTTGATTCCCGTGCCCCACCCTGTATATGAAATCAAACTCTGAAAGCACTCGAAATATTAAATAGTTGAAAACATACCTTCGAAATTATACTCTTCTAAAATTTTATACACATTTTCAAAAGGGTATTTTTTTTCACCCACTTTAATACTCGATAAGAATTTGGCGACACAATCGGAAAAATTTGAGGTCTCATCGGGAAGTATAACGTGGTATTAATCTTATTTAATTTTTCTTTTTAAGATAAAATTCGCTTAATTCAATTCTGAAAGCTACTTCGTCCGCTTGAAAACCGAATGAAGAAAGAGTTTGCCGCGAGCTTTGATTACAATCTGTACGAAACGCTTCCGAACATTGAGAGTCTTTCCCGTAACTCGAATAAAAAATTCACGTACGTCTAAGTCAAATAATAGTGTAAGAAGTACGTAGCTTTATTAAAATATAAAGGAAGGTGCTGCTATGATTTATCATTATTTTCATTACTATTTCACTTAACTTTTTAAATTCTCTCTTCCGGCTTCTCTTTATGCTTAATTCATTTTTATAATTTCCTCTCTGATTTTATTCACAGAACTAATAATGTCATCCATCTTCACAAACAATAGAAAGCAACTCTCAGTAAGATACCTTTTTATACGTAAAATATAACAATGGAAAGTTCCTGGCATTAAATTAGGTCGAAAACAGCCTCCCAAATCATTTTGATAGGTTGACACGCAACCTAAAATTGTGGCCCTCATAGGCAGAAGTGGCTAGGAACGACAAAAGTAAAAAAAATACCAGAGAAACGTGCTTAAAGTGCCAAAACTTTTGAAGAGATGTCTTCGAAAGTTAAAAAAAATTATGCCACTTTCAAATTGGTACGACTTAAATGCGTTTTGTTTTGGATTTTTTTTAGTTTTGTCGCTTCGCCATTTCTTCGTAAGAGGCCTCAATTAATACCACATAAATCATATTGACCAAAACCTAATTTAACGTCAATGATAAGATATTATTGTAATATGCCAGGTTAAATGAGGTACCCTAAAATGTAAACAATAACAGCCTGTGAAATAAAAATATACACAAATTATAAAAATTAAACGTACAAAACAATAAAAGGCGTGTGATCATTCTGAAACCGTGGTAGTGGAAATGTATATACACAAACGCCACCTACTACTGACCACCAATGATTGTTAACGTGGATAACACTTCCAGTCAGGTCAACAAAAAGTGATATTATTGCTAGAGATTCAAATCTTATGAAAGTAAATAATAAAATAAATAAGTAAATAAATAAATATTTACTTAATTATAGCAATGAAAACTTCGCTTTATCAGAGAAGTACAAAGTTTTAACTTGGCAAAGTAACTGATAACAAAATTTCAAGTATTTTCAAACACGAATGGGATCCCTCCAACACTCGCTGTAAAGCATCAAACGCAAATATTTTCTTTAAAATTAATGAAGAATGTAAACATGTTATTTAAATTCAGTCATAAAAATCGTAAAAATGGAAAATTGTAAATTTAACGAGCAAACGTCCATCCGCCCCGACCCCACCCCGAGAGAGATACATTTTTTGTCATCAAAAGTACCTTGTATCGTACATCAATGATACATTTCCTGTTATTTTGCCAATGAAATGAACAAGTAAACAGAATGTATCCGAAATGTGAATGTGCTCCAACAAACTTTTTAATGAACTTCACAAAATTATCTATTATTAATAATTACTTAAACTATAAACAAAAACGAATGAAATGCGTACACAATCTATTAAGAATTGGAAATAGTCGTCTCTAGTAAGTGAAGTTAAAGTACTCTGGCCATCAAATTAGATATTAAATTTTTGGAAGTCACATACATATATAGATTATCTCGAAAGGTCCTATTCTCCATAAGGTGGGGACATTGTTTGAGCCTGAGACTTGCTGAATATGAATAAAAAAGAAAATAGACCGCCACCAGGTAAAGGGTACACCCCAATCTTAGGGATCCAGTGTTGTCATTAATGTCGAGGTTCGGGGTATACCAGTGCCACGTGTGGTACTTGAGAAGAAACCAACGTCTTTATTTACGTACCACAAACCGCTTCTATACTTCTCTGTTTCTCGTTAACACTAGTGCCACATTCATAATGACTCCACGTTTATCGACACATTTACTAATTACACCCTTCCATCTTCCTCTACTTCTCAATCTGTGCAGTCACTATTATACACCTTTTTAACAATTCTGTCATCACTCATTCTCTCGGCATGACCATACCAACGTACCATACTATCTCCATTCTCATCTTCACTGACTTTTTCACTCCACTTTCCACGAACATCCTCCTTTCTTGTACTTTCTTACTTTTTCGGAATAACTTTTTCTTCTCCACACATACTACCATACTCATTCATCTTCCGTCCCAAGTCTTCATCTACGTTCTTTTTATTAAAAGATGCCGCTCATTTGACTTTTTATTTTTCTTTGTAGAATTCATTACATTTTTTATCATCATGAAGCGGAGTTTGTAACTATTTGGTAACTTTGTTTTTCATCTCTCTTCACTCAACTTCATACACACCCACATCCTTCAAACACTGTTACTGAACATTCTTTGAATATATTCCACACATTCTGTACATCCAGTAGCACCTCATCCCTCTTTCCACAAGGGCTCGTTCTACTCTTCTTCTATACTCTGTTCCTATTTCATTCAAATTCAGTCTTTCAACTTTATTCTTTCCTCATTCCACAAAACAAAGTCATTGAATACGCTATTATTTTCTTCTATATATTATCTTAAAGCTATCAAGGTCGTTTTTCGTTTATCTGAGTAAGTCCCATATCCTTATGGCTTGGGATACACTGAATTTTGCAAGCACGCAAAAGCTTTCTGGTAACTGCATCAAGTTCATTTCATATTAAAATAAATCGATTGAAGGTGAAAAAGAGGAAGTCTGCTACATGCCATGAGACCCTTAAATTTTAATGAGCGTGCCGAAAGCCAGCTGAAGATTTCATAAGTTTTGTTACTGCGTTGATTGCCAACCGTGAAGTCTGCTATGTACCCGGCAGCTTTCGACGAAAACTCGTCACAGCCAGACACAAAAATAATCCGTTGACTGCGCAACGTTGCTCATCTTCGCTTTTCTTTTTATTTATTTCGATATTAATCGAAACAAAAAATGTGTGTATTACATTTTCTTTCATTTTCTGCTCTACATTTTTTGTTGAGAAACTTACGAGGGTCAAGGTACATTTGGCAACATTCAAATAGTATCTGCTTATATTTTTAGGTTTACAGTATTTTTATATATATATTCATAACAATAATAGTAATATTTTTAGGCTTACAATATAATAATAATAATAATTGCGCGCGCGTTTCAAAGTGAAATAAGAAAAACAAACTGTTCACAAAATAAAGCCTCTTTTTTTTCCTTTTAAATAACTTTTGCCTAACGTGTAAAAATAGGAAAGCAGAACACTTGCATTCAGCATTCATGTGGCAAATTTATGTAAAAATCATGGTAGACTGGAGGAATATGACGTAAGAGAGACTGGAGGTCTGCGTATTTTCCTTTGGACAATGTAACATCTGACGTGTCTGCAGTTGGAAGATTAGCAGGCGAGAGAACGCCTCTTTGAAGAGGAAAATCTATTGTTTTAACTGGTTCATCATCTCTACTACTAGTTTTGTACTCTATCAGTGAATTTCTCTTTTCACTTTAAACCAGTGAACCTCAAGCCAGTTGAATTTTGTACCATTCGTACATAAACTTTGAAACGTGCGTTGCTCGATAATATTTCTACGTCCTTTATTTTGGTTTTCATCCGAATAATTTTAAAAGGGCGATTAGACTGAGCGATTCAATAATCCGCAGCCATTCATTCAATGTATATATACACTCGTACTTTTCTTTCTTTTTTCTATAATAGCAAAATCAGAGTCATTTGGTAAGAATGAATGTCCAGATTCTAAAAATGTATGCTGCCATTCGTCAATGTTGTTATTTTCGCAAAACCACATTATGAATGCTATAACTATTTTGTTTCTGATTTGGTTTCCGCGACAGTCGCTGAAAGTATAAATAGCCTTTATGCTCGAAAGATCTTGCGTTTCCAGAAATGCGATGATAGAGGAGCATATTTCTCTCGGCCCCCCTTCGCCTCAGCCTCTGTCCACACGCACACGTAACCCTGGTTTTATGGCGTGTATTAATGCTCAGATTATAGAGCCACAGCTGACGTTTGTAGAATACTACCGAGGTGTTCAGGTGTGGAAGAGGCTGAGCTTTTTGGAGATCAAATGTAAAGCAAAGGACACTTTTATCAGTTTTACACAAAGTGGTCGTATTTTGGAGGCTTTTACGAGAATAATCGGCATTTTTACGGTGTTGCTGAATTTCAATTTGAATCCTTTCTTTTTCTTGATGATTAGGGGCGGCTTTTAGTAATATATTCAGGCTATCACAACGATGACACGCGTCTGTTTTGGAGACATAAATGCCAATGTTATAAGTTTTGAATACTCTATCAAATATTGGTTTGCTTACAAATGTCTCATCGGGAGCAAAGCTTTCTTTATATAATTCATAAAGACGACTCTTAGAAAGCTCAGGATGAAAGTATAAACGTTTACTTTCAGAATAAAGCAACTCATATTTAGGTATTGCGTCCAAAAATCCCTTGATCTTCGCAGTAGCCTCTTCCGTAGTTTTGTTGGCGGTTGCGTGTCCTCTTTTATCAGGAGGGCACATTCCCGCAAACTCTTTCCGTTTCAAACAGTAGTCAACTCTCATGTGATTGATATTGAGGGTAGAGAGGTAAACTTTCTGACACACTCGCTTATTATTTAGAAAATACTTTCTCACGAACTGTATTCTGGAAGTGTCGACTGTTCTTCTCTTTGGTGTTTGAGTTTTTACCGTTTGTATTATAAAGTTTGATTGGGCTTGCCAGCTCTTGGTATCCCAATATTCATCATGAACGTACTTTCTCTCCTCCTCAGAAATATTCTCTCTGCAATTAAAATGACAATTGCACGAGGCAAATTTAAACTCCTTTTTCTCTACCGTTTTTCCTTTTGAAGTTTTATAAGCTAACCCTGATTGACGTCTACTTTTCCGTTCCGACTGATTCAAAAGCTTCTTATCATCATCATCATCATGAAGCGAAGGAATATTAAATGAAGTGGCAGCAATGCTAACCCCACCCACTTGTGATGAAGGAAGAAGGCCTGCAATGATAAAAAATTAAGGTAATTTAAAAACAAAACACACGCACAAACACGTACATATACACGTTCCTTTATGCTATCATCCGAATGGGTTACTTTTGTATCACTCATCGCGACATGAATACCTTAATTATATTATCGAGACATATGGCGAGGGGGGGGGGGGTAGTACCAGGGGAGCACATTGTGTATTACAAGTTATGTTTACCATATTTATTAGGCCACGAGTTAAAAGTTCGTTTTCAGTACTTTGGACGACAATATGTAATATTTATTCTGTTTTCGGTAATAAATACGAAAGGAAAGTTTATGACTGAAATTGACAATGTTATATTCAAATTTTGGTTTGAGAATTTATAAGGCAATCTATGGTTGCATTATTGAAGAACAAAAGACTCTCGTCCTCATTGCGAATTTATTAATTATTAATAATGAAAAAATTCGTAATATTTTGTAGAATTTTCAGGTTTTGTTATCGTTTGTCATTTAATTTTCAAACCAAATTACGAATAATCCATTTTATTATTATTATTATTATTACCAAGTCCTTTATTTCGATATGCAACATTTAATTTTTTTCACCTACGCCCTAAAACTATCATCCATGCGAATTGGGGTTAAATTTCTTAATGATTATTTTTATATCACTATTATGCCCACACACACACGTCTGTGTGTGTGTGTGTGTGTGATGATGCTCTGTGTGAAAAAATGTTAAACTTCTTATCTTACTTCCACTTAAGCTGTAACTACAAATGTCTTAGGCATTGATTGAATTTGAATATATATCATGATGATAAGTTGATAACACGCATAAAGATGAAGTAGGCACCCCTAGTGACTCATTATTAAGGCCATAAAAGGCCCCCCATTTATTATTCACACTTCGCATTGTCTTCCTGACAGTATATACAGTGCAGACATGGGGCTGAAGCTGAAGCGAAGAAGCCTTTAGAAAATCACGAAGCCGACTTTTCAAGATATTAAATAATAAAAAAAATTCCATTTACATTATATTCCTATTAAACATCAATACAATACGAAACAAAAGTACAACACAAAAAAGTAGAAAAGGTACAAAAAATACAAATACTACACAAACATACATATTATAGCAATTTAAAATGAACTATTGCAGTGGATCATTATTATTAGGCTTTCAAATGTCTTATCCCGTCAGCCAGCACGTTCGAGCCGGAACATCTTCCCAGCGATACTAAAAAGGTGTTCCATTGGGGATCATGAGGCGGGGAGGGATAGGTTGTATTCCGCGAGTCTCTGGACAGGATTGGATAGATGTTCTGGTTTTGCTTTCAGAACACTAGGGGGTCTTCATCTTCCAGGATGGAGGGTATGGATAGATAATTGGATTGGACGGACTGGGGTGAAGACACAGATTTCTGCATGAAGCTGAACAGCTTAGACCATTTACGAGGGAGAGGAGAACAAAAATCAGAAGGGGATGGGCGTGTGTGGCCGGGGGTCTTCTCTGATACTTTGGTGATGAGGGTCTCCGTTATCAAATCAATTTCCCTCCGTGAAGAACACCAGTTCACCTTGTATCAAAGCAAGGAGGAAGAGTGGCTTCTCCTACGGGGCGCTTCTCCACAGAGGACTTGAGTGCTGCGAGAAGGCCGCAGTTAAACTTGGACTGAAGTGACATCACTGTTACCAGAGCCGCGGACAACAGGACGACCAGGCTTAAAGTCACACTGTTTGACTTGGGAGCTGGTCAGTGGCTTCCTCAAATGGGTTCAGAATCTCCACTAGATCGTTTAAAACCCTACGATCGTATAGTTGGAAGTTTCTGAGGAGAATCAAGATTATCAAACTCGGAGGATGGGATGGCTAGGACGGAGCGTATCATTTTTAGCTGGCTGTTCCACCTGGTAGCATTGGCAGCCTGGAGCCTGAGAAATTGTCCAAGTAAATTAGAGGTGTGGGTGAATTACTTCACATGGGACACAATGGAAGCGGCTCTGGATACTAGAGTGGTAATATGGCCAGCGACGTTAAGGCCATCTTTGATGTCGTTCTGGAGGGCGTGGGTGAAGCATGGGTTATGGGTAGGGAAGGCCATAGGATCGGGGTCATCAGAGGGATAGGTAAGGGGTTCATTATGGGATTGAGAATGATCACTTATTGATCAGCATCTACTTCCGCATCACTGTCATCCGTATCACTGTCATCAGCAGATGGCCCAGCTTACTCCTGGTAGCCTGGCAAACTAAAAATGGGTTCAGAGACATGAAAGGCTTTAATCATGTTGGTTGCGCTGTCTGTAGTGATATGTATTACTTGGTCGCAATCTGGTACGAAGCCACGACATCAAGGTACTGGCTATATATGTTCTCTGTGTGTGCCTTCCTCGGAAACGGTAGCAGGCTAGGGTGGCGCTCTTAAGGCTACAGTCCAGAATGAAGTGGCCAGTGATACCGATAAAACCCCGCATCTGGCGACTGAACCACAGATCGATGGTGAGAGATGCTCTGGGCTCGCTTCAGCTCGCTCTGGAGCCGTGTTACGTGGTGAAATTTGTCTTGGAGCAGCTTTCTGGAAAACGTTTTGCGGTCTGGAAGGTGGTGCGAGAGTCAAGTGAATGTAGCAATTTCTTGAAAAACTCTCTCAACGATGCTGAGGGGCATTAGGTCCTGGCTCACAAACATGACCAGCGCGTCATTATCTCAACCTGACGAGGGTCAGACGGATTATACTTAGGGGCTGCGTCTAATTTCTTGTAGAAATCAACTGAGGGCTGGGAAGCGGACTTCTTAGGCTGCTCAGCAGTATACTGGTTTAGCAGGGCTTCATGTTTCTCTGAAAATAGATAAAAAAAACAACATTGACTTAGAAAACCGAAACCATCTGCCCACTCTTTTCAATAAGAAAAATAACATCTACAAACAGGTGATATGGCCATGTCCAGTTAACTCTGTGGCACACTCCTTGCACTTGGCCTTGAACTTGGTCTTCTATCGATGTTGCTTGGCTAACTCAAAGAATCAAGTCACAGTTCATTTGGATTGTCATGATGTGTTCACTCATTATTCCTTTGATTCCTGAATTTTGATAGAATGAATTTAAAAGTTTCCTGAACAATAAAATTAAATGGGGGTCATCATAATACTACAATAACGTTAATTAAGCATTAATGTAATTGAAATTCAGATATAATGTGTACAAAATTTAAATGCACACGAGAGTAATTGTTTTTAGGCTACGTGGTAAAATATTAAATACAACTCGAGACAAGACCTAGGCCTATGCTTAAAGAGAACCACAGAATCTTGATGCGTAATGCTCAGCTGTTATTTTTAAAATTGCGGTTTACTGTCTCGTCGGAGTTTGCCGGTAACATACATACATATATATATATATAATAATTTAACCTACAATTAAATATATTTTAATAAATTTGAAAAAATACTTACTTTTTTACTATTTTTTTTCACATTAACTGCGCTTCATTCCGTAATGTAACTAAATTAATATACATACTTGTCATATATCAAACTCATTCTTATATGGCAAATGCTGGTGATGGAGCCTTCAGTAGTTAAAGCCTAATATGTTAACAGATTTTTATAAAAATACATAAGTTTTTATATGGTAACCTCTTAAAAATTTTCTATAAATAATACCAATTAATATGAATAATGAAAATATTTATGCCTCTCTCATCCTTAACTGTTTTTAAAACATTCTTACAGTAAATTATCATCATCATCATCATCATCATACGTTTGGCAGAGGAACCATCTCCTATTCAAGAAAGAAAATGATAATTCAAAAAACGCATAAATGAGAGAGAAATCACGCAAAAGCTATACAGTACTGTACAAACCTGACCTAATCTGGACAAACGAGGTTCTAAGGCTAATACCAAATAACATAAAATGAAATAAAAATGGGTTAAAAATCATCCAGACACTGATATTTGGGTCATTTTTACGCGTGTCCCGAGATGAGAAATGTAATATTTACGTGTTTGGACGATAGCATAAAAGAACACTTATTCACTCTCACATATATCTTGGGGAAATTAGAGAGAACTTACTGGATTTTTTCAAAAGTTTTGAATTACTCGGAACCATAAGCATCCCAGTTGCACGTTCATTGATGAGAGATGTATTCATAATACTGCTTTTTTCCTTAGTAAAGTTGTCTGAAAAATGCAAGAAATAATATTTTTTAGATATAATCACAACTGATATTATTGTAATGTTATTGTGAAAGTATCGTCGGTGATAGCGAGATTACTTAATGGTGACACAAATTATGTCAAAATGAACAGCAGGGATCTACAGAGCTACAGAGGCTAAGGCTACCAAAGACCCTAAGATCCACTCTAAGGGATGAGGGGATGATTGACATCTAAGCTAATTAACATATCTTATCATCACTGTTATTCATCAAGCAAGTATTCCTTGAGTCAAGGAGTTTAATGACATATTAGTTTGCTGATAAACTTACTGTAAGAAGTATTAGTATTCTGAAGAACAGCATAGGCTTTCTTCCCACATTGGACTACATTTTTCTCCTCTTCCAAAGACTGAGATTTGCAATCCGGAATCCACTTACAGATTTCTGAATTTTTGTCTGATCCTGACGGTGACGTAGTTCTTGTTTCTGCATTATTAAAATTATATATATATATATATAGGTAAAGTTTAAGATAGTGCACGATAAAAATGTAATGCTGTCAATGAAACTATTCATTTTAAAATTTTTCTAAATAAAAATCCATTGGCAGAGCTAAACATTTTACTGTAATTAGTTAAAATTTCAATTACAGTACTAACTGGAAATTACTGGTCATTAAAATTTACTAAAGATGCCAGATGTCACTAGAAGTAACTCATTCTATTAGAAATGTAATTTATATTATTTAACTTAATGAAACCTAAAACGGAGTTAAACAAAGCAGACTCATATTTATTGAATGTTAAACAAATAATATTTTCATGGTGTGCTAATATCTTAAATTTTGCACAGCAGTTATTTAATGTGTACAATAATATATATATATAATATAATATATATATTATATATATATTATAATATATATATAATCGCCGCTTGTATCTTGAAAGGCCCTAAGCTCACAAAATGTCAATTGTTAGGAAACAAGAAAAACTGTTTTGTTGCTCTATTTATATATATATATATATTTTTTTTTTTAAATTCATCTGAGTGCTAAAAGTGCCTTTTAATGATAAGAAGAAAACCAACTTGAGCCAAAAAAAACAAGAGGAAGCAAACTAAAACTAACTTCTACCACAATACGCTTGAAATTTCACAAAAAATTGGAAAGCAAAGAACTTTTACCACAATACACTTGAAATTTCTCATTCCCTGTCTTGACTTCTGCTTTACTCGTACCTGTTCACGTCTGATCTACTTCTCGTTCCTCTTCCTAATACTGACGTCCTCATGGGTCAGGCTGTCATAGAAAGGATGACACGTGGAGGGGATCATACGCTTCAGGCTCTGAAGGTCGTCCCACTTATCGCGCTTGATTCTTCAAGGTGCTGGATACAGAGCGGGAACTGTGGCTTCCAGTGACGTCAGATTTTCCAATCCTGGAAGGGGTTGCTAATCATCCGGGAGTTTTGTCTTGTACCATATCTCCTGCCAAGTACTTTAGCGCCCCCCCACCCCTGATGAGGTCTGTCACCTTGGGGTCCCAAACAGACCTCTCAGGTCGGATGGACTTGTACGCTCTTAGGACGGAGTAATCTTGGAACTACGTATGGGTAACCCCATGGACCGTGTAGGGCTGTCTAATTCGTGCACGTTTGTACACCGCAACAAAAGCGTCAGGGCTGTAAATCTCAAGACCCTTTCTTGCTCTTTCGATTGTCGAGTGAACCAAATCGACTGGCATCTGCGTGTAGCCCTTTTCCAGGTAAAACTGCTGTATTTCAGTGCTCGGTTCAAGCGATACCCTTGCCAGCGCGTTGGAGACCTTCACGTTCCGATTCTGATAAGTACATCCATCACATAGTACTTGATCACTTCACAAGTGGGGTTTCTTCCTTCACAGGCCTTGCATGATGGGTAAGGAGAGAAGCAAACTCGTTTGATCCCAAACAGCCACTACCCTCGTGCCAGATGTAGCAACTCGCATCCTTGGTCTTCTCGTCATGGAAGTACAAGTTGTATCTAAATTTTCATCTTGTAATACTGAGCAGGTGCCTGAGTTGCCGGACAGAGGATGACGCCTGGAGGTCCACCGTGAACATCTTGGTGCTTTGGTTCCCGTCTTTCCGATCCTCCTCCATCTGACGGCGACATTCCTCCTTCCTCTCGATGTGCTGCTGATACACAAGGTCGTATTGGAGGTTCCCAAGGTAAGGTGCAGAACACAGGTCACAGCAGTCCTTTTCTGGCTTGAACAGGCTGACGTTCTCCTCAACGAGGACTTTATCGCACGTCGCCCGTGCCTTCAGCCGTGACTGCTGCCTTGTATTCACGATACAAAGCCGAGAAAGTGCCAATGAGGCTCTAGATACATCGTTTGAGGACTTCCGACAATAATGGAATGGTAGCTTCGGAAGCCGGCTAACCCACTGACGGAAACCCTCCTTCGGTTCAACGTCCCGCCCGTTCACTCGGCCTGTTCCGTTCCCCTCTCTTCTGTTCCTATCACCTGATCCGCCTGCCTGTTCCTTCCTCTGCCTCCTGTTCATGCCGCTCATCATCGGATTTGTCATCGTTAAGCGCATCCTCACCAACCATCGATCCCTTCAGCCAATTCCTGCATTGTTTTTCGCCAATCCCCAATGTGTTGACGAACATTTCCCGGCAGACTTTCTTCTTATCCCCATTTTCCATAGTCAGAAAGTATGTCATCGCAAACGATCGCTTTGTGGTTGAGGGCGGTCCGTTTCCGGCTCACAGATCCCTTCACGAATTCTTTTCTCGCTGCCATTGATTCTATCTCCCAAAACTTCCTGAAGATTCCCTCCCTCGCTTCATCAGGGACTTCGGGGCACTGTACTCTCCTACCTTTGCACTCGCATCTGCCCTTCACGACTCTCGCATTACGAGGCGCATCTTGGACCCACTTGCCGTTAACTTTACTGTACGCCACGTAAGCTTTTCCTTGAAGCTTCAATTTCTTATTGAGGTTCTGTTTCCACTCCTCCATTTTACCAAGTGCCTCTTCTCGTGTTTCTGCTTAGTACCAGGATTGCCACCAACATGAGGTCCAGCATCCCTTTCGCCAGAAGTTACTTCAACATATCTCCCTCTGGAATTTTGAGTCACACGAACCACATCTTCATCAGAACTCGAGGAGGAACCAGATCCACTCCATTCTGAGCCACTGTCTTCGATATCACTCGATTCAAGTAAAGCCTGGATCGCTTCCTTACTCACAGTACTTGCATGCCTTCCTGATGGTATCATACAGCTTTCTGTGGAAGAGAGGATTGATGTGAGAAACAAACAACTTGAAACGTAATATTCACGAAAACAGATTTGCGCAAAAACCCAATGCTCAACAACGAAGGATCAGAATGCGAAAATAATAATGTTCGTGAGTTAGGGCCTTTCAAGATAACTTTTTTCATACTGAATGGCCCTAGAGCGATCTCGGGCTTTTCGAGACAAATTCCAATCCATTGGAGCAAGGGACTTTAGTGACGTTCCATGTACGAGGGAGCTTTCTGACAGGAGGAGAGCTGGCATTTTTGAGACAAGGCACAGAACACGAAAACGAATCAATCTTTTGAAAGAAACTCCTTTTTCCAAATTTTCGAGCTAGGGCCTTTCATGATATATATATATATATATATATATATATATATATATATATATATATATATATATATATATATATTATATATATATATATATATATAAAATAGCCATTACCTGACTTTGATAACTTAAGTAAAATGTATCAACATTCATCACTGAAAAAAAAAAACTTGTGCAGCTAATTACCCTATCATCATTCCTCTAATAAATTAAAACATGACAAAGCTGATAAAAACAAAATACTCACCTTTAAAAACAAATTCTTTCTAGCATTTCCACCTCCATTACCTTTTCTCTGAGAAAATGCTCACACTGCTTTACCTTCACTTATTCATATTTTCAAGTTTTTTTCTTAATAGAAATTAGTACCAAAATGTCATGCAGAAGATTGTTTCCAAATATATTCTGCACTTGCATAAAATAGGGTTCAGTAATAAATTGTAAAAGTAATAATTATTACATGTACAATGACTGACAAACAGTTACCAAAGTGTCAGTGTCAATGCCAAACTGCCTTTCTGATCAGTAGATAATATGGTGCCAAATGTATGATGGTAATGTTTATCAAAACTATTTTAATTTAGTATGAAAATATAACTACCAATATTAACATTATAACAATACTTACAGTTCAAAAATAATATTTTGTTGCAACATGGCACCACTGTCATCATTTAGCAGTGTTAGTACCATTTAGCATAGGTTGAAAACTTAGCAGTGTACATAGCACAACGCATATGCCAACAGTGCAGAGGGGAATCTATTCTTAAATTCTTCGCATGGCTTTTAGCAGAATTTGTTCAAAATATTCCCAAAATGTCCCAAAACTGGCATGTAGCAGACTTTACCTCTGCACCGTTCAGTTATTCCATAACTGTACGACATTGTAGGGACTACTAAAAAGTTTTTCATTACTATTATCTTCTTATTACTGTTTAATTAGGCTTTGAATATCTTTCCACTTTCCTGGCGTAATCTTTTGTCATCTTTTCTTCAATTACAAGATATTTATAGGTACCTTCTGTTCCAACTCTTGCATAACTAAATCATCCATAGTGATGTTGAGATTCTGTCCACCTTCACTCATTTAATATAATGGTTACAACTTAGCCAGATCAAATTCTATTTCTGCGTCATTACAAAGTCTTTACCCTTTTCACTGTTTCATTATTTCTCTGCTATTTGGGTGAGAGAGTATCAAGTTGTCCAAACAGAACATGTGGGGGAATATATGGCCAATCTTTCTTTTAATTTCACTTTATACCCATTATTTGTTTATTAAGGGACTCAATACTAGCATAAACAATGAAGGTGATCCTCTAGATCTTAAAATCCCATTCACTTTATCATTCCTTAAGTATGGTGCAATACTTTCTCTCTTCTCCATAGTCCCTTTGCCATTTCAAGAAACTGAATCAGTGGGTTAATCTTTTAGATTTTCAACATTGCTTTCATCCAAGAGTGAGGAACATTATTGTACGCTTTCTTCTAGTCTATCCATGCCATACTTAAGAGAACTTTATTTCTTCAATTCTCTAGGATGGTCTTATTGATCAGCAATTAGTCCTTGTTCTACACCTTTTCTACTGTGGGTTACAAATTTATTTTCTTGAATAGATTGTATATTCTATCTGCCACCAGCCACATTAAGATCTTATACATCGTTGGCAGACACATGGTCACTCTCCTCTGATATTGGTAACAAAAAAGTGTTTCCATGTTTTGCTTGATGGGTTTACTAGTTCTGCCATTTTTCTTTTTCAATCTGTAAGTATCTTCCAAGTTACTTTGCCTTTGCTGCGAGTTGCAACTTCTTTGCCATGCTCTGTCTGATTTGGTTGGTTGTGTCATTATTATTATTATTATTTCCTTCATCAAATTATTCTAATCTTGGCTGCCATGATTTCTACTTCCCCGTGCATTCTTTCTGCTTCTTGTACTATCATATTTGAGCACATTCACTTCCTTCACACCATTTGAGTTCTACTTAATGCTATTAAATACAGTCTACTCGACTTTGTAATTCAATATTACTGAAAATTTTAGATACTTTTGGGCATTACAATTGTTTATTGGCTTTGGCAGTCTTCATTTGTCAGAATGTACAAACCTTTCTCCCCAGAAACCAAAGTGGTTCTTTGAAAATTTATTTATTTTGGTAATTTTCATAAAATTTTGCAACCCCACTTTCAAAAGACAATGTTAGGGGTATAAATAAGGAAATAATGCGAGTGACCAAAGGTTTGTTGTCACAGACATTTTGATGGTTTCAATTTCATTTCTTTAAACTTACATCATCATTATTACCCACAAAAACTATTCACTGCATTTAACAACTTATCGCTGTAATGTAATGACTGGGCTCTTTAACCTCCTTCACAACATCTAAGAGCTCGCTGAAGGTGATAAAGGCAGGAGGAGGAGGAGGGAGGGGGTGATCTCTTCCAACTTCACTTTCATTTTACTTCCTGATTTTCTGAAGACAGTGACCAATTTAATTCTATTTGTAGATATCTCGGCTTCATTGGTCAGGCTTACAGCTACTTCAACTTATATTTCTATCGCTTCAGTAATTTCATTATCTTTCTTTGCTCCATTTCCTTGGTGGTTTTATGAATACTTCTCTCCATTTTACTTTGCTCTATGTAGTTTCAGTTAAGTTCTTTCACCTTCTCCGTTAACTCAATTTATTTTCCACACACTCTGCGTCTCCAGCAATACAGGAGGAGAAAGATTGGGTTGGGGACCCATCCTTTCTTCCTTCCCTCAATGAAAGGTAACAATAGCCTCAGTCCAAATTGTTTCTGCCTTCACACCCCAATTCATTGGGAAAGATTTTTGATAATGTAATATTTGTAGGTTCTTTAAGTCCTCTCATACGAAGGCATTGTATCTTGTTTGTTCTTTCAAGGTTAATGTCTTTTACTTTAATATTATTTAAATGTTGCTTCCTCTTCACCATTTTCCCGCTACCAATTCCCTTGGCATTGCATTCTCCTGGAATCTATTTATCATATTCTTTCAGTGTTAATACAAACTTCAGAAAACCTTCCCTCTGACTTTTTTTGAGGGCATTTCTCCGACAGAGTAACTTTCACATGTCCATTCCTAACCCTGCTCACTATCTATCCTTACCCTTCTCTCTCTATCCTTTTGTGGTGGAAGGGGAAAATGTATCTTATTTTCCAGTGTCAAACCTTAATGCTCGTGAATTTTTACACACATCCCAGTACCAGGCACAGTACAGAAGTACTATACATTAGATGATCTCAATAATCCCTCCATAGGTTATCCTTATACGTAGTTGGTCAATGTATTTCACTGTAGTTACTTTTTTGTTACAGTTGCTCACACTACCATTGGGATGATCTTCAGTTCAACATTCCATACTACCCACTGTACTTTTCATATTCTAATTATTTTATATATTGCTGGTAGATAGGTTGCGTGTCTATACATGTTTGAAAATAGAGTTTTCCTCGACTTTGGTATAAGGAATACTTCCTCACTAGACATACATTCTAATATTTCATCTTCGTTCATTATTTTATTAAAAACTAACCAATTTCTTTAAGAGCCATTAGTTTTTTTTTTAATCAAAAGTCCCATACCCACATCTGACCTTGGAGCATTCCACGTGTTATTACTCCATATTTTATTTTCTACTTCCCGTTATGTTACTCTTATTCATATCAATCACCTCAATATTTCTTAACTCATCACTTTGTTTCACTACTACGGTACTTTTAGTCATGCTGCATCCTCCTTAGGTTATACATTCTTTTCCAAAAACTTCCCACCCAATCTTTCTCAGGCATTCTTTGAATTTGAATTATTACTTCTTGCTTCTCTATATATTCATGGTGGTTCTTCTTAAGGGGCAAATTAAATAAATAAATAGTCCAATTACACAATCATTTATTTTATGTTAAAGTTATTTTAACAAAATTGTATTTAGAAAATAAAGGTCAATTAAGTTATTTTAATTAAAAAAAAATTTTTTTTGACATTTCCTCTCATTGTCTAATGTTATGTTGTTTATCTTTCCGCTTCCACAGTTAGTTGCATTTTCAAGTTATACTCTGTTACACTTCTCTTTCTGTATTAGTCTTCCTCAGTGTTTTTGTGGTGACCTAACTTTATTTCTTTGATGTGCTGTCAATAAAGATATTCCCTTTTCTTAAGTTCTGAATCTCTCTCTTTTTTCAATCTTCCCTCCCAAGGTGTTTTTTTTCTCTCTCATTTTTCTTTGTCATTTTTTCCCGTCCTTTGAGAAGCCTTGTACCTACTACATCCATCACATTGAGTCCTACTGCATAATATAGTCTAGTTAACTCTGTTATTCCACATTCAACTGTTAGTATTCCTGGGTTTATCTAGTTTGTAATCCTTATCTCTCTCTTAACCTTATAATTGTTTCTTAATTTTGGTAATCTACTACTCTCATTTGCGTGGTAATATCACTCTTGCTCCAGCTACATTGGTAGTTCTCTCTATTTAAATTTCCTCCTCCCGTACTTATCCTGATTAATTATTTTCTCTCAACATGCTTCTTCTTGGTGTTCCTTCCTCCTTATATGCACTTTTAGATCACTTTTCCGATTGGTTTCATAATCACATTGAGAACATTTAAACAACTTTATTCCCAAGTGATTTAACATGTGTATCTTTAGATCACTATTCCGATTAGTTTCATAATTGCACTCTGAGCACTGAAACAACTTTGTTTTAGAATGAACTGATATATTATGCCTATTCAGATGACTTTTTTCGTTAGTTCCATAAGCACATTTACGACATTTAAACAATTTCGTTTTAGAATGAATTAATGAATGCCTTTTTAAATCGTATTTCTGATTAGTTTTATAGTCACATTCAGCACATTTAAATAATTTTATTTCAAGATGATCCAATTTGTGCATTCTTATATTACATTTTCGATTAGTTTCATAATCACATTCAGAACATTTATACAATTTTTTTTCACTATGAATTAATTTATGCATATTCAGATCGCCTCTCCTATTTGTTTCATAATCACATTCACAGCATTTAAATAACTTTATTTCTGCATGATTTAGTAAGTGTAATTTTAGATCAGCTTTCCAATTAGTTTCAAAATTACACTGAAAACACTTAAAAAGTTTTGTCTCAGAATGACGTAATAAATGTCTACTTAGATTTCTTTTTCTATCGCTTTCATACTCACATTGAGAGCACTTAAAGGGCTTAATTTTTTGGTGCACTAAACTACACTTATTATCTTGCGAAATATCACTACCTTGATGCAAAGATTCAGAAAATTTTGACTTTCTATCTTCAGAGTCTCCCAAAATTCTTTTCTTGAATCTTTTAGTTTGTGATTTTTTTATTAACTTTGGGGACACACTGTAGTTTCTTCTCTTCTCCTCCAGCAGTAAATATGGAGTTCGCCTCTTCACACAAATTTTCACTACTTTTTACTTCCGCATCAGTTGGAAACCCATCACATTCCTGAAGGACAAAACATCGTGAAAGGAGTCTTTATTAAACCATTATTGTAAATCCAAAAAAATTTCCTTCGTTCATTATATAATTTACAGACTTACCCACAAGTCCAAAGGATCTATTTCTATTTCCATTCCAACAGCTTCTTCATCTTTTAGCTTATTCTGGAAACAAAACAGCAGTTATTTTCCAAATGAGAATGAATACAAAAGGTGCTTACAGAAATAGGTTATTTAAGTATGACTGTAGGGTTGTGAAGTTTTTCACAAAACCCCACATTCAAGCAATAGGCTTAGACTAGGTTCCCAAGTTTCCTTTTTAATGGCCCATCTATCCTTTGATCCCGTTTGTTTGTATTTGCTGTGTGCCAATCGCTTGTTTTTTTTTCTCAGTGTCCCTCCCAGTAATTTGTTAAGTTTTCCTGTTCATTCTTTTTAACCAATCCAGCAGTGGATTAGTCATTGCAAGGTTTTTCAAGTTCTATCTCTGGAGTTTTGTTAGGCAAATATTGTTTAACTAAGAATTCTCTCTCTCTCTCTCTCTCTCTCTCTCTCTCTCTCTCTCTCTCTCTCTCTCTCTCTCTCTCTCTCTCTCTCACCACACGTCGGTGAGTACACCGAACTCAGTAGCCTGCTAGGGGATAGGGTGTGTGTAGTTTTAGGAGACTTCAACTGTCGCGGCATAAAGTGGGAAAACAGGACTGCCGATGCTGAAGGGAGGAGGCTAGTTGACTTTGCTGATGAGAACTTCCTCACTCAGTGGGTCAACGAGCCTACACGAGGCGAAAGCGTTCTAGACTTAGTATTCACGACCGAAGACAACCTCGTCACTGGCCTCACCGTTGACGAATCGTTGGGCGGGAGTGATCACGGTATTATTAGGTTCCGTGTGTGCGTCCCTCGGGTGAAGCGTAGTAACTCGAGAGGCAGTAAGCTCGATCTCCGGCGGGCGAACTTTGTTAGCCTCAGGGATAGCGTAGCAGAGATGGGGTTAGAGGTTGGCGGCGATGTTGAGGGAGTGTGGAGTGCATTCCGGGATGAGTTTATGGTGCTGCAGTCTGCTGCCATACCCTCAAAACTGGTCACCCCTGCTTCAACGCAGCCTAAGTGGTTCAATCGTGGCATCGCTTCGGCTATCCGAAATAGGAAAGTAGTGTATAGGAGGGCGAAGGCCAATCGTTCCCACGAGAACACTGAAGCGTATGTCCGCCTGTGTAGGGAAGTGAAGGCGAAGGTTAGGCTAGCGAAACGTAACGAAGAACTACGGGTGGCAAGCCTCTGCAAGAGGAACCCTAAGGAGTTCTTCAGTTATGTTAATAGTAGAAAGCCTATTAGAAGCATGATAGGTCCTTTAAAGGACGGAAGCGGCGTTCTGCGGACCTCCGACGCGGACATCGCTAAGGTGCTTAATGAGTACTTTGCGGGAGTGTTCACCAGGGAGGATACCCGCGTCATCCCGAGCCAGCTGTGAGGCACGAAGGTGCTGACCTGGATAGTGTTAGATGTACCGCGACAGTCGTTGCTCATAGAATAGACAACTGAGCGCGTTTAAGGCTCCTGGGCCAGACCAGTTCTCCCCAGTGTTTGCGAGAAGTGCGCGACCAGGTGGCTCCCCACCTGGCTACAGTCTTCAACAAATCGTTGGAGATGGGCCAGGTGCCTGGTGACTGGAGAGAGGCCAACGTGACCCCTATCTTTAAGAAAGGGGATCACGAAAGTCCAGGGAACTATCGTCCTATTAGTCTCACTTCAGTTGTAGGTAAATTATTAGAAAGGATAATAGCTGATAGAATCGTTGACCATTTGGATTCTTACAAGCTGCTTGGGGACTCCCATGGGTTTAGACGGCATAGGTCGTGTCTCACCAACTTGCTCGAGTTTTTCCACGTCATGTTGAGTGAGTACGATAAGAGTAGGGCGATTGATATACTTTATCTCGACTTTCAGAAAGCCTTTGATAAGGTACCTCACCGCCGGCTAATGGCGAAGTGCGCGCGCTGGGTATCGGTGGGGAAATAGGTAGGTGGATTGAAAACTGGCTAAGGAATAGGCGGCAGAGGGTGGTAATTAAAGGGGCTAGTTCGGGTTGGGCCTCGGTCACTAGTGGGGTTCCTCAGGTTCCGTTTTGGGGCCACTGTTGTTTACCATTTACTAAAGATATCGACGGTGGCATCGTCAGTCGGATCGCCAAATTCGCTGATGACACCAAGCTTGGGGCCAATGTTGGGACGCCCGAAGCGATCGAGGAACTGCGTGCGGACCTAGGTAGGATAGGAGAGTGGTCCGAAAAATGGCAAATGCCGTTTAACTTGGTAAATGCAAAGTGATGCACATTGGCTACGCCAATCCCAAGTCGGACTACTCGATGTTGGGCAGTAATATCGAGGTGACTGATTTAGAAAAGGACTTGGGTGTGCTAATTAGCAGCGACCTTAAGTTACGAAACAGTGTGTAGAGATGGAAAAGAAAGCCCAGAAACTATTGGGTTATATCAGGAGGCAATTTCAGTTTCGGAACAAGGAGATTGTGCTCTCACTGTACAATTCCTTGTTCGGCCGTACCTGGAGTATGCTGTGCAGTTCTGGTCGCCCACCCTCAGGAAAGATATTGAGAGGCTGGAGCGAGTGCAGGCGAGGGCCACAAAGTTGATCCCTTCCGTTAGGCATATGGGCTACAATCGACGGTTACGCGCCCTGAACTTGTTTTCGCTTGAAACTCGGAGTCTGCGCGTCAACTGATCGAGGTTTTCAAGCTCTTACGAGGGTTCAACGATGTCGATTTTAGAAGTATGTTTAGTTTAAATGATAACCCAACTCGCAACAATGGTTGGAAGTTGGATTTGAAACGGTTTAGGACTAGTGTGTGGGAATACGTTACGTATAAGATCTGTGACACATGGAACAGGTTACCTTCGGAAGTTGTGAACAGTTCCTCTGTGGATCAGTTCAAGAAAAGGTTAGACGAAATCTTGCACACTATTTGAGTGTGTAAAGACATTTAGGACCTCAGTCTGCGGAAATTTCTTTTCCTGTAAAATAGTTGATATCTGGAACCAACTTCCCTCAGAGGATGTTTCCATCAAAGTGTAAATCTGTTTAAAAATAGGCTAGACAAATTACAGAACACACTCATAGTTTAAGATTAAAACCTCAGAAAACTCTGCAGGAGTTCGCTTGCTCGGTGTCTCTGTGAGCAAGCTAAATATAGAGCTATTTATATATTCTCCACTTTCCTGTAAAATTTCCTTGCTACTTTTCCAGGGTCAAGGTATTTTCTTCAACCTTTTTCCGTACCTGCCTCTGGCAGGGAGGGAGCGGAGGGTGGGGAGAGAGCCTTCTACTTTTCTATCCAGTTTTCTACTACTGCTAGCATAGTTTGAAAGACAAAATTTCCCTGGCACCCGTTGCCATTGGTACCTCCTCGGTATGGGCCGCAAGGCCTTTTGAGGTACTTCTTTTCCTTGTAACTCCTTGTAACTCTCTCTCTCTCTCTCTCTCTCTCTCTCTCTCTCTCGTCTCTCTCTCTCTCTCTCTCTCTTCTCTCCAGAAGTCAGTTAATTATTAAAAGCATTCAAGAGTAATTGCTCTGGACATTGTTTACTCCTGGAAGATACCAGTATAAATTGCAATTGGAAAGCCTACTAAAGTATTTTGTGTGTTAAGGGTATTAACCCTTTGCGGTCGTTTGCGGGTGGTGCCTGACATCAAAAATAGCTTCTTTGGTCATTGTCAGGAGTTGCCCGACCTACCTTTTAGAATTAATTTAGACATTTGCAGGTAGGTCCCGAAATTGAACAGTCGGGACCTACCACACGTCTAAATTAATTCTAAAAGGTAGGTCGGGAGACTCCCGACAATGACCAAATAAGCTATTTTTGATGTTGGCCACCACCCACAAATGACCGCAAAGGGTTAAGAAGTCTTTATCAGAGTTTATTAGACATTAAAATTGCCCAGAGTATCATTAATGATTAAGATAATTGTTAGATAATGATTGCTATTCATTTTAAATTATAAAAAGTACAGGAATACCTCAAAATTCATTGTTAATTTGTTCCGGAATAACATGACAAAATACGAAATGACGAAATTCAAGGTAGATTATAACATGTTTCAATGAGGAAACATTTTACTATGTTATGTTATTAAACAGACTAATTAATCAAATTCTACTCATTTTTTGGCAAATATAATACATTAAACATTGGTAAACAGTTGAATTAGTCTATTTCAATCATTTTTTTTTCTACATTTTTTCTAAAAATGATGAATCTGCAAATATGGATGATGGATTGCGAAACTAGAGGTAGTAAAAGATTGACGATGAATCTGCAAAACGACGAATTTTGAAGTATTCCTGTATGGGCATGTGTAATATATTTAGCCTGCTTAGGATTAGATACCACAGTTTTTGATTATTACTCCAGCTTAGAGTGCCTGCCTGAGTACCTTTCAGCTGCATTTAAACCTAATCCTGTCATTTTGGTCACTCATTAGGATAATTAGATATAGACTGTTTAACATTATTTGTAACTAGTTATTTAACTTCAGAGATTTGCTTGTTGCTCATGCTTGTTGTGTTGCTTACAGGCTGTTAATTATGTGGGATTATGTTTGTCATGATTAAAATAATAATAGTAAATACGAATTATTAACAAAGTTATTTTTATTCTATATTCATTCAATGATCAATCCATTCTTACCAGTGATTAATGATAAAGTCATGATTCCAATTCTTATTTTGTGTGTTGATTGTGTTATAATTTTATTATTATTGATTAATTGTACCCTGTGCATGTAACTAATAATTTTGCATTGTTTAGGGAACCAGTGGCAAGTCCACCAACTAACTCAACTAGTCCAGAACACATCGGGTTTGGATTGTGGATCTAACCTAGTTGCAGCCACAAAGTCCATTGGGGTTGTGTCAGCTACAGTTGGCCACCCCAGGTCGCCACTGCAATCAGGCTTGTGAACCAAAAACTATTATCTTGACATTTACTTAGAAATCTGGTCACAGGATCAAGTTTAGAGTATAGCTGGACTGGGACAAAGTTTCACATACTTTAAACAAACCATTTCCTGTGCTTGTCTCC
This sequence comes from Bathynomus jamesi, assembly GCA_023014485.1. NCBI lineage: Eukaryota > Metazoa > Arthropoda > Malacostraca > Isopoda > Cirolanidae > Bathynomus > Bathynomus jamesi. The sequence goes on from JAJOZX010009009.1 coordinate 109,569, forward strand.
CACTTCCTTTCCATTGTTTTTCTCTACTGAACCTCACTAATTATTTCCAGATGTTTTCCAGTTTTTTCTGTTAAATGTGACATACTGTCAGTGTTATGTGTTTATACTTTTATATTAAAAATTGTATTTATTCCAGCCATAAAAGGGATAAAAAATAGGGCAAGTTTATTTCTGTCAGGTTTGCCTCAGAATTCCGTTCCTTTTTGGACCTTGAGTGAGTGGGATTGTTTTCATGTGGAGATCTAATAATAGATTCTTGGGAAGTAGCTTACAGTTAACGTGTGGATTGAACCTCACTAATCTCCTAGAAATAGACAGCTGATGCAAGAGAATCCTGACCCAAATAAGTAGTTGATTTGCTTAGAATTTATCATTAGCTTAAGGATCAAAACTAGACTACAAATGATTGATGGTGAAGTGCAGTTGGCGTAGGATCCAGGATCCAGGATCCAGAACCCAGTGTGTGCGTGTGTCTATGATCATACTAAGAAAGTTGGGTGTAAGGAAAAACAATACCCAAGAAGACCCTAAAGGATACTGGAAATTACTATCCCCTTACCCAGACTTTCATTGTCATGAACCCAGAAACTTGAAAGGGTGCTGGGTGGCTTGATGATTTTGATATTTGGGGACTACAGCCTACTCAGCCACTGCAGCAGTACTCATAACTTTCAAGCCTGCAAATACAACTTCTAGACTTGGAATTGGTAACAATGTGCAAAATCAGAGTAATGTTACATATGGAAATATAAGGAAATTGATTACTTAATCAAAGGCTAATTTAGCCCATAAATAAATTGCTCAAGAAAACAAAGGGAATGAGTCAAAATGGCAACTCCATCTTTTTCATTTACAGAAGGACAATTTATAAATTCTTAAGTGCATGAAATTAAAAAATGCTCGCATGTTAAATACTTATGTAATTTAGGGTAAAAGACAAATTCAATCATCTATTTAATTCTGAATAAGTTCAGATAAAAATACCATATACAGGTTACCAAAAACTAGGAAAATAACTAAAAATTATATTTAAAACAAAAATAGCCATGAGAATTTGACCGAGATGTTAAAAAAAAAATGAGACACCAACCATAAATTATACTTTTGTATAAAATGGGGAAAACTCCATTAAAATTAGATCAGTACATTATTAACAAGTTTCATGATGTTAAAATTACACCTGAAAGGTTAATAATTCTTAAAAATAGGATGAGAATCAATTTAAGAGATTCTTATTTGGGTATGTAAGTAAATCTTAAGCCTGGCAGTAAAAGAAAATGAAATTTATATCAAATTACTCTCTACCTATTGCCAAAAAATGTAGCATAAAATTACATTAGTTAAAAGATGGGATTAATGTCTATTAAAATATAAAACTTAAGGTGAAACATGCCAAAGAAACACAAGCACCCTCATTGGGAGGAGATTAGTGCATCTTGAGGCTTGTTAAAAGTGTCTCTCTCAACATTTTTGTTTAAAATTCCTAAGATCAAATAGGAATTGGTTCACCCCAAAAAATTAAATGACAGTAGATTAAATCCATTTGAAATTAACTTAAATGTGTATATATGACATGGTATGTGGCTAAAAAATAAAAGTGAAATCATTCCCCTAAGTTGAGTAAATCACTCTTAAAGCGAATGCATTGGCTAAAGTAATTCAAATGCAAAATAGTCTTCCCTTAAAAACTTAATAGAAGAAAATGGAGACACTCAGTGTATTCTGTTCGTGTCTGTCAATACTAAAGAATAGTATATCCTATGTTCTCCATTTAGAAAATGGACTGAGTTCCATACATAAAATATGTACAGTATTATGATGTAAAACTCCGCAAGAAGGGATTATTTACCACTGTCAAAAAGGAAGTAGGTAAACAATGTAATGAAGGTATGCATTAGAGATTATATGGTAGTATACATTATAATTGAAATGGTCAATTAACCAGACAGGACAAAGATAGAAAAATTGTAGCATTCATTTTCAATGGTCTTATGTATTGTAATACAACTGTATTTAGTTAAATAACTACTAATTGTAGATTAAAATTGTCTAACAGTCAAATTTAAATTGCTTGTGCATTTCACTTGCTTGTATTATTAAGAATCTTCCCTAAATAAACAAAAATTTATCACCTTCAACAATTTAATTTTTGCAGTGTAAGTTGTTTCATAAAGATCTTTAACAAATACATTATCTTTGTAAAAGGCTTTTCAATTATTCCTCTACACGGATTGACAGAAATAAAACTATACAAGTTATATATATATATATATATATGCACTAGAATCACAAAATAACACGTGACCTTATTAATAAGCAAACAACCACAAGGAAAAGGAAACACAAAGTCCGAGCGCTTTTGTGATATATTCACATTATCAAGGAAGAACAGAAAATAGACGGAGATTACAAAGTATTTGAGTTAAATAGACAAGCAAAAAATTCACAATTGGCACCTCAAATTAAAGGCCTTAAAGCCCTCTAAAGATTTTTTTTTTTTTTCCCCCAAATTGATAACATAATCTGTAGCAGCTAAATAACTGAATAAAAAATATACTGTATAGATGAAATTAGACAAAAAGAAAACCAATACAGAGAACAAAAATTATTATAATGGTTATTAACATTTAATTAAAACAGGCAATTAATAGGCAAGAATTTAATGAAAAACAAATAGATGACGTAGATAACAAATAGAAAACATAATCTGTAGGCTGATTAATTACTATACAGATGAAATTAGACAAAACACCAGTACAGAAAACCTAAAAAAAAAAAAATAATTATTATAATGGTTATTAACACTAATATTTAATTGAAATAGGAAAAATTACAAGGCCCGAAATTAATGAAAACAAAGGGAAAGTTGCCATCGTCTTACAGAATTATTACAAAATTTCAACAAACAATCTGGAAAAAATAGTTATCCCAACAGCAACCCACTTCAAATATCCAATAAACCACCCAGCAACCAAAGATTATACACGAAAGAAATATTACAATTAAACTAGACACATAAGAATGTTAACAGTTCTTACAATAATATTTATTTATTTAACCAGGGCAAACCATTAAGAGGCAAAAAATGCAATTAAGAAAACAGTAGGCCCATCGCCAACTTACTGACAATATACGAATCTAATTTGTACAACCCAGGGCTAATATTAAAGACCAAATCCGCATTATTCTTGATCACACTTGATTCCAATATATTTCTGCTAACAATAGATTTACTAAACCTTAATTTAGAAGCATTTTTCCAATCAATGGGATGATTAGAATCTCTTACGTGAATGAAAATGGCGTTAGATTCCTGACCACTTCTTATACTGTATTGATGCTGTTTAATACGTAACTCAAGAGTCTTACCAGTTTGGCCAATGTAAAATTTATTACATATTGTGCAAGGGATTTTATATACACACCCATGTTCACTTAAAGGGGATGTCATTAAGAATTCATTGATTAAGAACTCCCCTTTAAGTGAACATGGGTGTGTATATAAAATCCCTTGCACAATATGTAATAAATTTTACATTGGCCAAACTGGTAAGACTCTTGAGTTATGTATTAAACAGCATCAATACAGTATAAGAAGTGGTCAGGAATCTAACGCCATTTTCATTCACGTAAGAGATTCTAATCATCCCATTGATTGGAAAAATGCTTCTAAATTAAGGTTTAGTAAATCTATTGTTAGCAGAAATATATTGGAATCAAGTGTGATCAAGAATAATGCGGATTTGGTCTTTAATATTAGCCTGGGTTGTACAAATTAGATTCGTATATTGTCAGTAAGTTGGCGATGGGCCTACTGTTTTCTTAATTGCATTTTTTTGCCTCTTAATGGTTTGCCCTGGTTAAATAAATAAATATTATTGTAAGAACTGTTAACATTCTTATGTGTCTAGTTTAATTGTAATATTTCTTTCGTGTATAATCTTTGGTTGCTGGGTGGTTTATTGGATATTTGAAGTGGGTTGCTGTTGGGATAACTATTTTTTCCAGATTGTTTGTTGAAATTTGTAATAATTCTGTAAGACGATGGCAACTTTCCCTTTGTTTTCATTAATTTCGGGCCTTGTAATTTTTCCTATTTCAATTAAATATTAGTGTTAATAACCATTATAATAATTATTTTTTTTTTTTTTAGGTTTTCTGTACTGGTGTTTTGTCTAATTTCATCTGTATAGTAATTAATCAGCCTACAGATTATGTTTTCTATTTTTATCTACGTCATCTATTTGTTTTTCATTAAATTCTTGCCTATTAATTGCTTGTTTTAATTAAATGTTAATAACCATTATAATAATTTTTGTTCTCTGTATTGGTTTTCTTTTTGTTTAATTTCATCTATACAGTATATATTTTTATTCAGTTATTTAGCTGCCTACAGATTATGTTATCAATTTGGGGAAAAAAAAAAAAAAAAAAAATCTTTAGAGGGCTTTAAGGCCTTTAATTTGAGGTGCCAATTGTGAATTTTTTGCTTGTCTATTTAACTCAAATACTTTGTAATCTCCGTCTATTTTCTGTTCTTCCTTGATAATGTGAATATATCACGAAAGCGCTCGGACTTTGTGTTTCCTTTTCCTTGTGGTTGTTTGCTTATATATATATATATATATATATATATATATATATATATATATATATATATATATATATATATATATATATATATATATATATATATATATATATGAAAAATTATTTCACGAAAGTGACACGTGAAAAGTATTTATGATGAATAAAACCACGAAGGAAAAAGAAACACAAAGGGGTGCTCAAGCGCTTTCGTCTAATATATATATATATATATATATATATATATATAATATATATATATATATATATATATATATATATATATATATATATATTATATAACCTTGGGTTAAATTTATATAAGGTGGTTTAAAGGAAAACGGGTTTAACCATTTAGGACAAGTCTGCAGCATATGCAGTCACTCTTGTTACCAGAACAACTAAATGACATCTATATATAAACAGAAACATTTATAGAAATGAGGCATTGTAGTACAATTTATATTATTTCTGGTGGACCTTAAAGAACCATCCGTCATTAAAATGTTAATGAAAAATATAAATTATAAAATATAAAATCACATATAATAGTAGAAACTCAAAATAATGTAAATCAAATAATACTTAATCATTGTGAATAGAGCGTTAATAGAGTGGTCTTCAATATTCTCTGTAGTATGAATTTCAAATATACAATCCCTAACTGCATTCTATGCATTTATTTGTAGCACAGGCTCTCTCTCCAGATATGCCAAGTCTTTATTTCACATTCCTTGTATGAAGTCAGTTCAGTCAAAAAAAATTTGCTTAAGAAAAAATCTACGAGAAATATAACTTCAAACATAGCAAAATTTAATAATTAGTTTGGAAGTGGCCAAATAACATACCGTATTTTTCGGTGTATAAGACACACCTTTGTATAAGACGCACCCCTATTTTCAAGGCCTTTTTTCAGGAAAAAAATTATGACCAACTGCCTAGTTGTCAGAAAATGTCCGTAATTTTCTACAGCGAGGCTGACTTTTGTTAAAGCCCTCCATCAAAAGTATGGTGATACGTTTTCTTTCACCCATACTCATTATAAGAAAATAGTATTAAGTATACAGGAAACTATACTATATGTTATGAAACATAAAAGTAGTAAATCATTATGCAATATGTACTGTTTTTCTTGTTATCAGTGGGTTGGGAAGAGTAGAAACTTAGTGTAAAATTGGCTAAACCAATACAGTCAGGAGAGACTAAGAGATGATGAATTTTTGTAAAAATCCATCAGTTCTTCTAGCCCATATAAAGGTAATATTATGACCTTCAGTGTATAGGATGCAGAGTGATTTTGAGACCTTTTTTTTGAAAAAAGTGCGTCTTATATACCGGAAAATACGGTACTCTCTTTGATGTGCCTTTTTCCACAAAGTACCATTCCCTCATTTACTCACCACCAATAATACATGATCAGGAGAGTGGAAAATTCACATACTTTAGCCAGAGACCAGAGGTTCCAGCCAATTGATTTATTTCAGTATTTATAGTGTGTGTGTGTGTGTGGGGGGGGTCCCATCATCTCATCTATTTAGGGTTTATATATTATAGTCCTGCTATTTTAAATTATTAAGTCTTTAATAACTTAAACTTTATAAAAGTCAACTTTCTATGCTTTGTGTGTGCTAATTTCTCTAAAAATTCCCATTGAACAGAATATCCTCAGGTTATGAAACTTATGTCTTTCTGAATGCTGAGAAAGTAGCCTATATCAAATCAATTAATACAATCACTGATCACTCAAAATAAATTATTATTACAGTCACTAAGAACTGAAATATTAATACAATCACTGATCACTCAAAATAAATTATTATTACAGTCACTGAGAACTGAAATATTTGGATAGGCCAGAGCAGGAGGTTTTCTAAAATGGCCGGAACTCCTGCTCAGCCAGAGCCAGAGCCAGAGCTCCAGTGCATCACTACTAATAACCCTTTCGATTTCAATATCTGACTGATAATCCTCATCCCAAAATATCCCATTTACTAAACTAAAGCTATGATAGTCACCCTTGTGTTTATCATGTGATACATTATTAATTTTTTGCATAATCCTTATTAATTTCAGAGAGGGATATATCCTTTGCTCTGTTGGAGATTGGGCTGGAGCTCCATCTCTGGAAAAATACTCTTGCAACAATGTCATGTGTGCTTTAACACTTGGGTAGCACACCAACCAAAACTTTCTTCAGATATTTTTTGGGAGAATGCATGGCAGTGTGAAAGGTTAGAGCAGTAGTTGTCAACAGGGCTGTGGAGTCGGCACATAAAAAACTGACTCCGACTCCTCAATTTTTTGTCTATCCGACTCCGACTCCGACTCCTCAATTTTTTGTCTATCCGACTCCGAAGGTATATTAATTCTAAATCTGCTATGATGATAATTACACAAGAGGCATTTCATCACCACCACGTGAAGCATCATCATCTGTGGTCATTGTTACGGTAACTTTGTCTGTAGTAAAGAATCTTGTAAGTGGTGCTTGTCGTTCAGTAGATTTCTGATCTTTTGTTAACTTTGAAGTAGTTGGAAGGTTTTTATTACTATCTTTCTCAATGACAACTTCTAAAATTTTGGGATGGAAACACTGCAAATATCTTTTCAAATTTGATGCTCTGGTTGGTGCATTTTTATCAGAGCCAGTAAAACCACTGATTTTTGCTTCACATAATTTTTCATCATCATCATCATCTTCTATCATACACTGACACACGAAATGTTTCCCATCTGTGGTTATTGTAAAATATTAAAAAACTGCAGACTTTGTTGGAAGTGTCTTTGCCATTGTGAAAGGGGTTTTAGACTTGAAAGTTAAAAACTTATGAAATTTAGAAAGAACTCGAAATTAAATAAGCATTAAAAATAAAAAATATTATCTGAAAAGAAAAAATGAATTAATGGCATTAGTGTCTGAAATGGAAAACATTGTGTTTATTATTTAAGTGGTTTAACCACCATAGCTGCCAGTGATATCACACACAAAAACATATTTTATTAAAATTTATATTGAGGTCGGAGTCGGTACATTTTTACCGACTCCGACTCTGACTCCAGCACCACCAAAATTGCTTCCGACTCCGACTCCACAGCCCTGGTTGTCAACCTTTTCTGGCTCAAGGCACCCAATAGAATCTGTTCCTCTTTCACAGCACCCTGCAGGATTTTTGTCTCCAACTATTCAACACCTACTTATCCCACTCACCCACACACCACCATATAACTTCAAACAGGACCTATACAGATTTCACATGGATATAATAAATCACAAAGGTTTCATTTTAATTTGAAAATTCTGTAGCTATGTTCTGTAACTTGTGTAACAGTGTAACTTCCTTAACTTTTCAATTACTTATTTTGGTCATATGTACACAGTGATTTGTGTTAAGGACCTGCCTTTTTGGAATCTTGTCTTAACAAGGCACAATGAACTTTCTATCGTGTAAATAATAACCCTTGCACTTTGTTGAAGAATATTTTAGTACTTTCATTTTTCCCAGTCTTTTTAGGCATTGCTAATGTACAGTACTTAAACTTTTGAATATTAATGTAGTATTTTTATATGACAATATTGTGAAAAATATAGTAAAAAATAGTCCTACCAATAATTCAGGCATTATCTATAAAACTGGTTGCAAACAATGTGATTCCTTTTACATTGGAGAAGACAAAAGGATTTGCAAATGTGTGTAAAACAGCATCAATATTCTGTTAGAATGGGACAGTTCTCCAGTGCCATTTTCAGCCATTTGTCAGAGTTATCCCACTGTATTGATAGAATTAACTGTTTCACTCAAGCAACATTCTTAATAGAAATATTCTTGAGTCTGCCATTATTCAACTTGCAAATAATTTCAACATTAGCCAGGGTCTTTTTTTGCTTGATCCTGTTGTTCTGAATTCATTCAAAATTTTTTTAACCTTCCCAATTAATGCTATGATTATATATACAGTAGGGGTGCACCAGATACCAGATATGCTGGATATGGCCATATCTATCCAGCTAGATATACAGTGCATTCAAAAAGTCTCTCCACAGTGCTATGTTAAATGCACAGGAAATTGAAAAACAACATTATTTTCATTCAAACATGATTTAGTGATTTTATTATATAACCTTTTGATTTTACAGTATGTGTTGAAATTTTGCAGGCACAGAGCAACTCATCTACACTTGTTGTCAAGCACTTTTTTTTAAAGTGTTGGTTGACTGCGGAGACACTTTTCGAACGCACTGTATATTATTAGGTACCATATTATTTTTACACTCATATTGCTATGTTTTGTTTTGCATTGCGGGTAAGCACCCCCCAAATATAAGATAAATAATAATTTAAGTATATTCAGATGTTTAATTAGTTTATTCTCTTTCAGGTTCTTGTGTTGTATTAAACTATTAAGTATTAATCATGACAAGTTTTGTGTGGTCACCATATACAATAAATGATCCTAGCAGTATCACTGCAAAGTGTAATATTTGCCAAAAGATTATCAAATGTGGGACGGAGAAAGGTGGCCAAAAGTCTTCTAGCACAACACCTCTTCATAATCATTTGAAGATTAATCACCCAAAAGAGTATGCTGAAGCCAAAAACGAAAATGACAAAAAAAGAATAGCTGCAACCGAATCAAAGGAAATAAGCATAGAGAGAATATGGGCTAGACCATCAACTTCTACTGGTAGTACTCTGAAAGAAAAGAAAATGGGCCAAATGAGTAAGCAGATCTCAATAGAGGAAAGCTTTTCATCTAAAAAAATATGGGACATCAATGACTCCAGGTCTGTGATGATTCACCATATTTGGCATGATGATGGCTTTGGACAACCAGCCATTTACTTTAGTTGAAGATGATGGTTTTATTGATCTAATGGCCTACCTCCAACCCAGATATCACTTACCGAGCAGAAGGTACTCTTCTGATACTATAATTCCTCATCTTTATAATGAGTTCAAGTCTAAAATTGCTCAGACGCTGGAAGTAGTAAAGCATGTCAGCTTTTCTTCAGATATATGGACATGCACAACCTCTCAAGAAAGTTTTATATTATTATCGGGTCACTGGATAGGTAAAGATTTTGAAAGATACGATGCTGTGCTACATGCTTCTCATTTCTCAGGGTTGCATACTGGCAAGAATATATCTGAAAAGTTTCACTCTATGTAGGATAGTTGGGATCTTGATGCAAATAAGAGGAATTTATTGGTGAGGGATGGAGCTAGTAATATGGCTCTTGGTACGTAGTGACCTGGCTGAAATACCTTCAATACACTGCAGCATTCATTTACTCCAACTGCTTATTAGTGACTCAATTATAGTTCAGAGGAGTGTAATTAATATCCTTGCAAAAAATCGCCACCTTGCAACTCACTTTAATCATTCTCCTTTGGCCTGTAACAATTTCAAACACATTCAAGTGCAGCAAAATCTTGAGCCTCTCCTGTTGGTTCAAGATGTCCCAACACATTGGAACAGTGCATATTTGATGCTAGAAAGATTATATAAATTAAAAATTCCAGTGCAACTGTATTTGGCTGATCGTAGTGAATTACCTACCATCACATCCTTCGAGTAGACACTGATACAAAATCTCCTTAAAATATTAAAACCATTCTTCCAACTAACTCAGGAAATGAGTTTGGAAAAATCAACTTTGTCTTCCGTAATCCCAAGCATTTGTATTTTACAAAGATTTCTTTCAAAGATTGGCCATGATGACCAAGGTGTTCAAATGACAGAGAGAGAACTCCTGACTTCTCTTCAAGCGCGTTTCTTGTCGGAGAGTAATGATGGGAAGTCTTTGAACATAATGAAAAACAGGGCTTATGTGACTGTGACTGTGACTGCAATAGATCCGCAGTATAAGTTATCTTTCTTTCAACAAGATCAAAAAGAGCAGGCTAAATCCTGGCTGATTGAAGAAGTCATAGGTATTGAAAATGATGAAGGTGGTAATGATTCAAATGAAAGTGGAAGTGAAAGAAGCTCAAATTCCAGTTCTATGCAAAAGAGGAAAGACAGAGAGGACATTCTTGAAGCATGTTTTATGGAGATCACAAAAGGAGAGCAATCTAGGGAAGTAAGTTACAAGAGAAGAAAGGTTGAAAAAAAGACTGCTCCCATTCTACTGATTGCAGGGGAGTTAGACCAATATGCATCTGAACCTCTTGTAGATAGGAAACGCTGTCCAGTTCAAATTTGGAAGCAGGAGGACTGATTTCCTCTCCTTAAAACTATTGTTTCAAAGCTTCTCTGCACACCCACATCCTCTGTATTTTCAGAGAGAATGTTTTCTGAATATGGAAACATCTATGAAGCAAGGCAATCCTGAATATTGCCTAAAAGAGGAGAAATGCTCTTGTTTCTGCACCACAATGGAAAAAAGTTCTAAATCACTGTTGTTGAGTTTTTTTTATTCTGAAGCCTCCAGGCTGAATGGCGGCATCTGACCTACACGATACTGCCATCCATTCATCAATTTCATTCCAGGCATTTTATATTGTATTCAACGTATTGTTTTACATTTGTCAAGCTTGTAATGTTTTGTATTGTTTTGAAAATAAGGGGAAAAAAAAAGAAAAAAGAATGGAAAGCAAGTGCAGGGGTCTAGCAATATTTTACTCTTTTTAAAAAAATTAACGCCTAAACATTTTTAAAAGTCTGATTATATTAATAGAACTGTAATCGTTAAGGATGGACAGATGTTTTATTTATTCTTGTCATCAGTATTGTGTTGATTTAATATAAGTGTTGCTGGACTGGTTTAGGGGTGGACCCTGGATGGCTTTCCATTTTTTTTTATATAAAATATTATTTGTAATGTGTTATCATCATATTATGGCAGATTTTCATACATGTGTTAATTTTCTAATGTCTTGGCCTATATCTGGCACATCCGGCCAGATATGACCCATATCCTGCCAGATACCGGATATTTCACAATATCCAGCGCACCCCTACTTACCATTAAGATTCCTTACCAACAATAGTCAAATTAGACACACAAAATATATACTTCGCTTCAAATTAAACATGCTTGTTAACTTTATAGAAGATGAGGTTCTCAAACCTTTCATCTCTTAGCCTATTACATTTCACTCAAAGATAAAAACAGCATTTTTATAGGAAAATTAATTGAAGTTAATCAATTAATTTTGAGATATTTAAATTAAGTTAAACTTTAAAAATTTAACTAGTTAAATTAACTTAATCAGTTAATTGGCAAAAAAAATTAAGTTAATTAACTTAACCCAACCCTGGTGTACAGTATATACAGTATATTGTAATATGCTATGTAAATAAACTAAGCACTATTATTGTCCCATTCTTAAATTCAGTATTGGTATCAAGTTTTCCTTTGCTGGAGAGAGTGAGTGAAAGCTTATTAGAAAACAATGTAAGAAAAGCTATGTAAGAAAAAAAAAACCACCCTGCCCAAACTAGACATTTTTCTCAATGTGTGAATTGTGTGTGAACCTTGGTTTTGCTTCCACCCAAATTGTTCATTCTGATAAAGGTTAAGCTTGTCACTCCACCTTAGACCTACAGTTTACCACCACCATGGCACCATATATAATAGTACATAAATTATCACCAGTTTAATGTGTGTGTATATATAATATATATGAGTGTAATACAGTTAGCATTCAAGAAAAGTTTTAAACAAAGCAGGAAAAAGGTCATAAAATGCAAAGGTCATAAACCCTCATGACCATCAAAAGGAAAGAAAAAAACAAATTGTGTATATTTCTTTTTACAATAATTAATGAATAGCATGACCATGGGGTCTAAATTCTCACTTAATCTGCAATTTGTGTAATCTGGAAACAACTGAAAATGCAGCATTAAGATGTGATTTCTGTCAAAAACTGTACAACTTTATCTGTGCAAATTGGGATGATAGGAAAATACCCCTTGTCTCAAAAGCCAAACAGATCATGGGAGTCAAATTTCTGCGTGACACATGTACACAGACTGTAAACTCCTTTGTGGTATTTAAAGAAATGGCACAAGCTAATTTGAATGTTACAGAAAAAGAGGGAATAATGGGGAAACAAGAGTCCCAAAATGTCCCAATGAAAATTTGGGTGGATGTGAGAGAAGAGCAAATAATGAATAACAATATAATATGGAATGAAGACAAAATAAAGAAGAGAGCTAAGTAAAAGAAGAGAGAAGTAAAACTGCCCAATGAGGAAAATGATAAAAAGATAAAAACTAAAAATGTAGGAAATAAATAGCCAAAGAAAAATATTGATATCAAAATTAAAAACAGAAAAAAATCAGATAACAAGAAATAAAAGTGTAGAAAATACTGTCTGTAAATAATATGCAAAAGGGTAAGTAGACTGCAGATATTGGGATGGGCAATGCAACTATGCACATCCCACAAGAGGATATTGCAAATTAGAAAAAAAGAGCAGGTTCCACCATCCTACTGTATGCAACACCTATGTGAGAGATGGGAGGTGCAAATTTGAACAAAAAAGTCATTACCACCACCCTCAAAGGAACCAGACAGGTGAGCAGATGAAACCAGCAACAAAGAGAGCTACCAAGTTTTTATATGTAGCCCACACAATTCAACTGTTGAATACCATCAAGCAAATACAAAGCCAACTGACAAATACAGGGATCCAAGAGCCAAAGGTATAGAAGACATAGAGAAAGACATTACACGTGATATTGGGACAATAGGTATTGAAACAGATAAGGAGAGGAAAATTCTTGGAGGATCACGAGGCAATGAAACTGGTACCACCATTGTAAAATGAATTGGAAAACGCATGTATGTAAAAATGATAGGGAAAAAATAAAAATAATCGTAGCCAACATTGAAGGCCTTAAATCAAACCATTCCCTGAACAAAGTTTTATGCCTGAAAGGACTCATGCAAGAAACTGGAGCAGACTTTGCATGCCTCACAGAAACCCATCTAAAGGACTGCCAGACAAACTATAAAACCGAGTTCTGTATTGACAAAAAAGAAATGCAAATTGACAACTATAACATCCTCCAAGCCAAGAGAACAGCGAGACGTAAAGGAGGATGTGCTATTTACACATGCAAATGGCATATGGCAAAAATGACTAAGTACTTCAAACAGCTGTGTAGAATGTGTAGCAGCAAAAATTGAAAAATTAAATATGGTACTAATTGTAATGTACAGAGACCCGAAACACACCAACCTCAAAATTCTCAGATTCCATTACAGAGGTAAGAAACTGGGTAAAAGATCTACATTCTTCAACCCCAAATGTTTTTCTCTGAGGGGATTTTAATTTCCCATTCATGAAATATAAAAGGATAGGAAAAAATACATGTATACACCAAGACAAGGGGGGCACATGGGAAGACCAGGAGCAGGTAAAAATGCTACTAGCCCTAGCTGATAAATTTATGTTAACACAAGAAAAACAACTGCCTAGATTTGGTATTCACAAATAGCAGCAACCTAAATGATAATGTAGACATATCCCCAACTATATCAGATCACAACATTATTGAAATAACAACCATTATAAAGAACATGAACAACAGAAAGAAGCAAATTCAAAATTTTTAATTTTCACTCCAAAGCTATAAACTGGGAAGGTGTTCCATCCAGCATGGAAGTAATAGATTGGAAAACCATCTTCAAGGCCAAGACAATGGAAGAGATGCTAATGATCTTAGAAGGGAAGATGCTGAAAATTGTGGAAAGACGTGTCCCAAAAATACAGCAAAGAGGAAAGAGAAGCAGGTTCGAGACACAAGAGAGATTATTGTTCTGAAAGTGAAAAAAGAGTGACTGCAAAATTAAGTAACTGTAAAGATAACATCAGAAAAATATTAAATGATAAACTGCAAAGTATCAATTGCATCATACAGTAACTAATTGAGAAGCATACATAAAATAATGATGCTGCTGCTATAGATGCGATATAGGTTAACTCAAAGTAATTCTATAATTTTGCAAAAATGGAGTCAAAAAATCACAAGACTATTGGACCTTTGAAAACTGAAGACAGTGCTTTATCTGATGATCTAACAGAAGTATCTGAAATATTAAGAGCTCAGTACAAATCATTCATCTTTCAGTATCCCAAAAACTGAAACTGATATGCGATAGAAACATGTTCTTTGAAGAACAACTACAAGGGGAAAGTATAACAGACTTCGACTTTACAACAGATGATATTACACAAGCAATAGGGAAACTGAAAAGACACTCAGCAGCAGGACCAGACAAATGGAATGCCACACTGATCAAAAACTGCAAGAATGCAATCGGTGAGCCCCTATATTGGATATGGAGACAATCACTAGACAGGAGAAATACCAGACATCCTGAAGAGCGTGAACATAGTCGAGGCATTCCATGTTAAGTGTACACACTTTTTGGTGATTTCTGCCACTCATCTCAGCGATTTTAATGATTTCTGGTGTGGTAGTTGGGTATGATGAGTAATGAAGCGTGACCAAATTTTAGCCACTTGGGTCAAATAGTTTGGGAGTAATGACCCCAGGTCAGAGTTCAAAATTCAAGGTCATGAAAATTGGCCTAAGTAAAGACCTTTAGATGAAGCATATTCAAGCAAAAAATTGGAGTGGGATCTCCATGGGTTTGCTTTCCACAAGCATTTGAATTTGTGCATGTTGAAAATTTTGAGCATTTTATTTAAGATAACTTCACAAATAGTTCATATATATACATATTAGGGTGGTTCACAAGCATAGGGAAAATTTAGCATCTGAGATTTCACTTTTGGGTCATTGTTGCTTTTGTTCCTACACTTAGTGTGAATGACTGTGTGAAGTATGGTTGGTCTACGGTGTCGTTAAGAGGTCGCTCAATCATGCATGATGTGTCTCACTAATGACTGATTACTACAGTATGACTAAATTTAGCTTCTTCTTTTGTAGGAATGTGTAGAAATGCCGCCGAAGCAATCAAAAACACAGTCTAGCATGACGCCCTCGAGACCATGATGAATGAGGAGGACAAGAACTTCCTTGTTGCTCAGCTTGATAATCCCACTTCCTCCAGCTTTGGCCCGATTGACAAGAAAATGGCTGACCAACAAACGAGGAAGAGGATTCGGTGTGAGGCGGAGATGAACCAAGAGGAGAAGGCCAAGCGCGAGGCGGATGTGAGATGGTCCCAGGGAGAACTGGAGGCTTCTAGTCTTCTAGTTCAAGCACATCTGAATCATCAGATTCAGATACTATAGTTTTTAAGAAGTCAGCACGAAAACGTTCCACTCCTAAGCGATTGAAGTCTGTGATCACGCCTGACATTTCCTTAGCCTTGGATCGCCACAACATCAGTGACAGGAAAGGAATGGCAGTGGTCACAGCAACTATTAAATCACTGGGGCACAACTTGGATGAAGTGTCAATCTCACACAGCACCATTCGTTGCGTGAGACAATGTACACGTGAAGCAGTGTGCCGCGAAGATCAGGCCACTTTCAAGACCCATGAGCCCCTTCTCTTGCACTGGGATAGTAAGCTGCTTACAGATATCTCCCATGGGTTAGAGGTGGTGGACCGTGTGGCTGTGCTTGTAACCGGTAATGGGGAAGAGAAACTCCTTGGAGTTCCAATGGTAGCTGCTGCAACTGGAGCATCTCAGGCTCAGGCATGCCTGAAGCTTGTGGATGACTGGTCTTTGAGGGGCAACGTTCAAGGTCTTGTTTTTGATACAACTGTGTCCAACACGGGACTTCATGCTGGAGCTTGTACTCTCATTGAAAAGGAGTTGGGTATTGATCTGGTGTGGATCACTTGCCGACACCAAGTGGTAGAAGTCGTCCTTGCTGCGGCCTTCGGTGCTTGTTTCGGAACATCCAGTGGACCTGAAATTGGCCTATTCAAGCGCTTCAAGCAGCACTGGGTTTTCATTGATCGCAGCAAGTTCGAGAGTGCACCCAACAGCCTGTTCATTGAAACAACAGAGCAGAGGAAGGAAATGGTCTCCTACTACAAGGAGGCTGTCAAGAAGAAGAGCCAGTGGGACGACTATGAACTGATGCTTCTCTGCCTCCTTTTCTTGGGAGGGAAGCTTGATGGTCCTGAGAGAATTCAAGGCCCTGGAGCCATGCACCATGCGCGATGGATGGCCAAGGCCATTTACATGCTCAAGGTGTTCCTATTCAGAGATCAATTCACCTTGCTTCAGACTGAGAAACGGAACATCGAGGAACTAAGCCTGTTTATCACACTCTTTTACAGCCACTACTGGAACGAGGCCAGTGTTGCATACATGGCTCCATTGAATGACCTCACTTTCTTGCACCAGCTGAAAGCTCACCCAGGAAAGACGAATGACGCGGCATTTGCTGCAATGAAGCACCATTTGTGGCTCATTTCTGAGCACTTAATCCCCTTGGCACTCTTTGATCCTTGAGTTCATGTGTCCACGAAGGAGAGGATTGCTCACAACATCGTAGCTGTTCCTGAAAAAAGAAAAGGACAAGCGCATGGACAGAAAAACATTCTCCTTGAGCAATCCCTTGGAATTCTATGCCACCAAATGTTCAGCAATCTTCTTCAACCTCATCATGCAGCATGGAAGTGAACAGGCGCAATCATTCCTGTTCAAGACACCAAATGATTGGAACACAGATCCAGCTTACCAAGGAATGAAGGAGTGTAGAGAAGATGGCAGTGGTTAACGATTGCGCAGAAAGAGGAGTTGCGCTCATTAAGGCTTTCAACAGCACAATCACGAAGGATGAAGCGCAAAAGCAGTACCTTCGCCCAGTCACTCAGCACCACAAGGAATTCAAAGAGCCGACTAAAACTGGTCTCAAGAAGACCTAAAGATCTTCAACTGTGTGCATTATTTGTTCCGCTGTTATAATTTCATAATATATATATATATATATATATATATATATATATATATATATATATAATATATATATATACAAACTCAGAATGGTCCCCTGAGAAATTTATATGTTAAACACAGACCATGCATGGAACAAGGAACTCTTCTGGGAAAATTAAATCCACTATAGTCCGAATAAGTAATGGTAAATGACAAATACCATAGTTTTTCTTTTTCATGATGCTAGCCCGACGTGGGCAACGGGTCTCTCGCAGATAGCTGGTGAGGGAAGCTATATTTATGGGATCTCTTTGCGAGAGACCCGTTGCCCACGTCGGGCTAGCATCATGAAAAAGAAAAACTATGGTATTTGTCATTTACCATTACTTATTCGGACTATAGTGGATTTAATTTTCCCAGAAGAGTTCCTTGTTCCATGCACGTTCTGTGTTTAACATATATATATATTTTTCGAAAGTTTGAATTTTTATCGGGACAGGCGCGTTTCTGGTTCCATTTTGTCAAAAAAATATCGTGTGTAAAATATTTTTGAAATAAAACAATATTTAGAACTGCCTCAATACGGTCAAAGTTTGTATATTTTCTCGAAAAGTAGAAATTTTAGATCATGATGTTCTATGCCTCTAGCAAATAAAATATCACTTCTAGTTTGTTCAAGCTACTAATCTTGACCTAAAACATATAACTGGACTTCATACTTTCAACTCTAGGTCCCCCTCAACTCGAGTATTAGCCCCTCAAGGGGGGGGGGGGGTATCATGGGCGCCCATCTCCCTCTCATTGTTGCCTACTTTGCAGAGGTCACGGTGGACTTGCGGGCGGTTGGGAAGTCACAGCGGTGCTTCTCGACCACTTGTAAGAGGAACTGCCTTTGGTCTTCACTCTTGGTAAGGGCCAGGTTGAAAGACTGCATCAACGCCACCCCGCGCTCCGCGAAGTCATTGACAACTTGAAGGGCTGGACTCGGCGGGATGCGGCGATGAAGGCTGGGTCCATCCGCCACTCCTCCGGATCCTTGAGCAGGAAGGCGGTGCTGATGTCCAGAACCTTGAAGAACTCCTTTGATGTAGTCGTTGTGAACTTGGCCAATGTATTGTTGGCGATTGAGGCGGTGGACAGGTCCACATTGATACGCCGCGGGGGATCCTCCGATCCTTCCTCTTCTTCCATCGCTTTAATCATCTCCCGCTTTGTCGCCAAGTCGATACCCTCGTCGAAGATGGCCAGGGTGACGAGGCGCTCGCTCAAGTACCATAGGTGCCTGGCGAAGACTGTCGCCGTCGCCTTGGCCACCGCTGAGTCCGGATAATAGACGAGGGCCTTGAGCAGCGCGAGGTCCGCGGCTGGGGCCGTTGCCGGGAGCGGCGCTTTGTACCAGGCCGTCACGTAGATGGACACGGCGAAGATGGTGAATCGCCGGATTCCAGCCGCTTCGCCTGACGACATCTGAAACTGTTCCCGGAACAGGAACAGTTTGATGGCATAGATGACTTTTGCCATCCAGCGCGCGCGATAGAAGGCGCTGGGACGAGCGAACTGGGCACCCCGCTTGTTCGGACCGCCCAGCACAATTACAGAGAGCTCCAGAAGTTCCCTGTAGTCATCACGTGGATGTTGACCGTCGAGGAGGCGGCTGAATTCGATCAGCAGGTCGTCGCGGGCGTCCTTCAGGTGCTGCGGCATGGTTCCATCCTCGAAGGGCTTCGCTTTGGTTTGATCGATGAAGTCCCACTGGGCGGCGAATCGTTTGAACAGGAGGATGTCAGGACCAGTAGAGGGACCGAGGCACGCCGTGAATGCCTTCTTGCACACCAGTTCGTGGATGTGGTGGCGGCAAGCCAAATGAAGCACTGTCTTCTCGAGTTTCTGCTCAATGATATAGCAAGCTCCTCCTGAGAGTCCTGTGTTTGAGGCGGTGGTGTCAAAAGAGAGGGCACAGATCCGTCCCTTGATGTCCCAATCCTCGAGGGCAGAGAGGACGGCTTCCGCCATGGCGCGGCCGGTGCCGTCGGGGAGGCTGGGCACAGCCAGAAGCTTGTCGACGTTCTCCCCAGACACCAGAACTGGAAGGCGATCTTCAGCAGGGCCTCCGTCAGCCGCTGGTACGATTTTCCCGTCCCAGTGAACGGTCAGCGGCACAGTAGGATGGAAGGCTGCCTTCATTTCCGCTGCTGCCATAGCACGGAACTTTGCTCGGTCGCGGCGGGAGGATTCGCGGTTCAAGACCAGCTCCTCAGGGTCGTGGCCCAAGCTCCTCGCAGCCGCCAACAGCAAAAAAACACCTTCTCGGTCGGTAAGTTTCGTCCGATCCATCGCTGCGGAGAGATCAGGGGTGATCATCTTTTTCGACGCGCGGAATCGCTTGGGTGGTAAAGGGGTCGTAGATGCTTCTGCATTCGACGTGGACGGGCCCGGGAGAGAGAGCTCTTCCTCTTCTTCTCGGCAACGACGCCGTGTCGGTGACCGAGTCGGGCTGCTTGCACCTGAGCTGGAGCTCGATGCCAGTTCGACGAGTTCTTCTCGGCTCTCTCTATTCGCCCTTTCATCATCTTGCCGGCGGCTCCTTTCCGCTTCCTGTCTCCTCGCACGCTCCTCCTCAGTGTGCAGCGTCATGTCACGTGTGGAGGAGATGTGGCCGCGCCGCACCTCGGCCCTTTGTCCCGTCAGGAACTCCCTGTCCTCTTCGATTGTGATCATCGACATCGCCTGTTCGTGTGCGATGTCGAAGAGGCGGTCAAGGGATGAGAGGAACTCGGCCTCGTTCCTGATTTGGGTCACAGTGCGCCGTTTCGAGTTCTTGTTCAGAGCCCGCCACTTCTCGTACATTCGGAGAACCTTGTCCCTTGCGCGTTGGTCTTTCTGCGTAGGAATACGGGACCACTCCCAGAATTCCTTGACTGCGGTCACTGTCTCAGCGGCTGCTTCCTTGATCGGCTTCTTGACATCAAGGTGAAGGTGGAAAAAGTACTGAAGCGCCTGCTTTCCCGTAGGCAGCATGCTTCCTGTGATGCTGTGGTCCACGGTCCCCAGGAGATAGACTGCTGTTTTAGATCTTGTTGCTGAAGCCATCACGTCGTTTCAGAACTCACTGAAAAAGAGAATGAAACACTGTTAGTGTTGGCAAAACTCGTCCCAACCCATTTTCTACTTAGAATAACATGTTCTTTCGCCTGTATCAATATTTGGATAAACTTGTGTTACACCCTGTATAATACCTCATTTTAGTCTTCTGTACACCAGTGCGGAAGACTAAACCAACGACTCTGACCGTCCGTCTGTCTGTCTGTTATCATTTTCAACTCAGAAACTACAGCAGCTATCGAAACGAAAACTGACATGATAACAGAACGCCATGAGTACTTTTCGACAAAAAGTATAAACTTTGACCTCGTTGAGGCAGTTCTAATTATTATTTTATTTCAAAAATATTTTACACACAATGTTTTTAGACGGAATGACACCAGAAATGCGCCCATCCTGATAGAAATTCCCAAAAAATGAAAAACACCCCAAATAAGTGGCACCCTAATATATATATATAGTCATAAATTGTCAAGTCATTATTATCCTTGTTCAATAAATGTTCCAGTCATAAATTGTCAAGTCATTATTCAAATTGTTTCATTTTGAGCGAGTGCATAAAAAGGTCCTAGAGCAAAGATAATTGGCATGTTTATTCTTGTGGGGGAATAGAATAAGGGCAGATGTGACCGAATTTAAAATTCCAAAAAATGGTGTTGTGGACCACCCTAATACATATAATAGAGCTGCATGCATGATTTGATATATACCTACAGGTAAGCATCAAGATTTTTACAAACAAATTATTTGGTTCTCTAGAAGTATCAATAATTTTTATCACAAATCCTATATAATTTTTGCAGTTAAAAATAACTTGAAATTTAGGTGTTTGAAGTTTGAACAGTGAACAATGACTAACTTGTACAGGTATTTCTGATGAATTAACATTTCATATTGCCGTGCTGAACCTGAAAAATATAAATTTTATACCTATTAAAAATTTAAGTAAAATTATCATAAGTTGTTGTTTAAAAATGTAATTAGCAAGGTAGGTAGTTAAACCCCTTAGTTACCTCCCAAGGCCTAGGTGTGTACCTCATTCCAACTTCCAAAGGACCTAGGCCTAGATTCTATGCAGGGTGCCAAAACAGGTTTTTTTTCATTCTGTATTAGTTTAGAGATTTTATATATTCCACTGCATGGCAGAAACAAGCATTGGCATCAGGCACGCGCTTGTGGAGAAAATAAATTTTCTAACCTCTAAGCTACTAGGATTCTAACCCAGGACCATTTATTCACAGTCACAGGCTCTAATGACTAGAGGGTTAGAGGGATTTCCACTACTTAATAATTTAATATTAGGAAGCTGTACAATTTAAGATAGACTAATACTTAGAACTGTATTCATAAATGTAATTATTAAAATATAGTTAGTTACAGTATATAAGCATACATGTCAATAAGCAATTTAAATAGCAATACTCACCTTTTCCATGCAGTTGTAAATTTTTGATTATATGTTTTTGACAATAAGTTTTTATCCAGTTTCTTGATTACTTTTTAAGATGACACATTTTCAGGATCATATTGGCTTCATTGATTTCCTTTTTTGTGATTGTATATGTTCTTCCAGTAGCTGTCATTGGGTTTATGATTGTGAGGATGTCGGACAAATCTACTGTAAGTATATCAGGATTTTCAGGATAAGTAAATGACTTGTTTGGGCCACAAGGGTGAAGGAAGTTTACTTTCACTTCACCCTCACCAGGATATGTTTCTATCACACACCCAATCCAGCAGTGGTTATCATACTCCACTGTTACATATCCTGTGACATTTTCAATTAATTGAGTGGCTTGTTGGGGGGAAGCAAATTCCTTTTGACTTTCAATTGAGGTGCTGTACATTTGCACTTCCAAAAAAAATTTTGTCAGTGGTATGAATGAATGTAATTTTTTAGTTTCTGGTATGGTTCTCACGTTTGATAAAATTGGATCTAAAAATTCTCTCATTTGAGTATTGTTCTTGTGCTGCAAAGCTAAAAGACATTCAAGTCAATTTTAAGGAACAGAATTTGATTTTCATATGGCCTACGAAGACTTTCTTTTGGTGCTTCCCTTTTGATGGTTCCTCTGACACCATCCGATGGTCCCTTGCCATGGCTGGTAGCAAAAAAATGCCACTCAGCCTTAACTCCAAATTCTTCATGGTGGCAACATAAATTTAAAAAGTTTTTGCAGTTTTTGTATTGACCTGCGCATCTGTCTGTAAAATAGATAATTCTGTTTAGTAGCTGAAAATTTGACTTATGATGATTTATTAAAACTTTTATGAATAGATGCACTGCAACAGTATCATGTGTATTACACTCAAAGATAATAGTTAGAGAGCTGTAATTTACTTTTTCTTGCTCTGTAATAATAAACCCATGGATGAAGAGGCACTTGGCAATTATTCCAGTGAAATCCTTGAGCACAATCTTAGACTACAAAGGAATAGTTTTCGGAAAAGTCCCCAATCACCAAAAAATCACCTTCATCCAGTTCATTTTTTCTTTTTTCTAAATACTTGGCTTGTTGTTTGGCAATGAAATCATAATGCCTTAGTCGAGTTGGTCAAGAAATAAAGGTATCTAGGAAATCTTCTAAATTTTGAATAACACAGTCCAGCCGAGATTGATCTGTTGTTGTCCACTGTTTGTACTGGATTTCATCAATACCTTTTTCTTCGTAACACGTAAGAAGGGTTTCCTTTAGTGAATCAGGTCGAGGCATTGATCACACTCTCCTAAATAGCAAGAAGATTGACTTTTGTCACAAATAATTTTGGCTAAAGCACAGTGTTAACTACTCAACAGAGTTTCTTCCTCACTGGTAATTTCTGCCATTCTAGAACCTGTCATCATTAACTTAACATTCTGATGAATTGTGCACACACACACTATGCGTCCCACTTGCTCCCACCAAAACACATTCTTTGGGGCGTAGCATCACAAATTTCGAGAATCCTATAGAGAGAGCTGGAAACTTAAATTGTTGATATGCTTCTTTTAGATTACATAAAACTTTTGATATTTTTTCATTCACCATTTTCTTTTATTGTTACACAGTCTTTCTTGCCTGCCATTTGTCTACTTATTTCATCATTTCTAAAAAACTCTTTAACAGTGTGTTACTTACTTCGTGGCAATTCCTTCCTCATCTTTGGATTCAGTGACGACAATACTCCCTTTTCTTTTGCAAGCTGCTGAGCCTGAACAGCCATTCTTTGTGAACAGTCAAATTCTTGAATTAGTTTTCTTACACTCATTGATGGTGCAAAAACAGTTAGAATCATAATTTGGTCATGTTTATGAGTTTTGATATTTATCTTTCAATGTTTTGACAACTACTTCTGGCTCGGACAGTTTGTCCACATTTGATGAACATGGTTCTTGTGGAATTTCACCTACCATATCTAAGCTACTTGTCTTCTTACTGAACTTTGTATTTTGGCCATTTTTGTTGGGAGGTATGCTTCATTTCTTTGAATCTTGCGCTTGACAATCAGACTTTCCCCAATCATGGCAATTGTCTCATTCACCGCTGACAATTCAGCCTCCTTGTCAACAAAAACCATCTGATGACACAGTTTCCATAGTAGTATCAGACGAGCTTCATGATAATATTTCTGGTTCTGCTATATTTTGAACTCGTAAAATAGGTAAGGAAAATTTTTTTCTGCATGATGAACATAACTTTCGGCCTGGCTTCAAATGATTTGGAAATTTTTCTATCAGTGATTGTGAAGCAGGCTGAAGATCAGAAGATTTTAATTTATTGTGGGAATTGAATGGATCACAACAATATTTTGATGACATTTTATCAGCATATAGTCAAAACCTGAACACACAAATTTAACATGATTAAATATACAAATTATATAGGTACTGTGACGAAAATTATTGTTCTTTTAGAGCAGCAAATACCTTAATATTTGCAAAAATCTTAATACATACATTTTATTTGTCAAACCATGAATGTAGCTATATCTATACATATATACATACATATATATATATGAACTGTGTGTGAAGTTATCTTAAATAAAATGCTCAAAATTTTCAAGATGCACAATTTCAAATGCTTGTGGAAAGCAAACCCATGGAGATCCCACTCCAATTTCTTGCTTAAATATGCTTCATCTGAAGATCTTTACTTATGCTAATTTTCATGACCTTGAATTTTGAACTCTGACCTGAAGTCAAAGTCAAAGGTGTAATATAAATGCAACTTTTTTTTAACAATGTATGCACTCTGTTCATAAAATTAAAGTTATTCTGCTCTCTTTTCTGAGCATTTTGACACCAAAATCATTAAAATCCATCCACTAGATCCTGAATTATGACCTTTCAAAATCACGAGGTTACGCTGCTGACCCCAAATTGGGGGGGGGGGGGGGGGGGGGCCATTACTCCCAAACTATTTGACCCAAGTGGCTAAAATTTGGTCACACTTCATTACTCATCATACCCAACTACCACACAAAAAATCATTAAAATCAGTGAGATGACCTGACATAAGGTGTACACACTTGACATGGAATGCCTCAGTCACAATATATAAAGGAGATCAATCCAAGGCCAAAAACTAAACTATAGGCCAGTGCATCACTTACAGAGCATCTCACTAAAATATTTGAAAGAATAGTCAGACAGAAAATCTATGACTTTTTGGAAACTCAGAAAAAATTCAATGATAACCAACATGGGTTTCAGTCAGGCAGATCATGCCTTTCACAATTAATGGAACACTACAACATTATTGATGCACTTGAAAGTAATGAAAACTATGATGTAATATATACTGGTCAAAAAAAGAAACGCAATTAGCTTGCATATGGTGTAAAATTTAAGTTGTTAGTGGTATTATCACAGTTTCAAGATTATGGTTAAATGTTTGTTCAAATCTTTTAAAGCCACTTAGTGCATGTTTTTAAACCTGACTAATCCCGGCTAAGACGCCATTTTGTTACAAACAATAAACAGAGATTAAATTGAATGTATTCTTTATGAAGGCATGCATTTTTTCTTTGACTTCACAGAATACACACTGCCCATTGAGAAAACCAAACTTTTTCCCGCGATTGAGGCATGCCACGACTCTCAGAGGTCAACAGAGGTCGTGCCTTGGGCATGTTGGATGCAGGCATGTCTGCTGTCCAAGTTGCACAACGAATGCATGTGCATCCAGGGCCGGATTAACCATTAAGCAAAATAAGCCCGTGCTTAGGGCATCAAGGGAAGGGGGGCACCACAGAAATTTTCCATTGTCAGATTTACCATGGATTTATTATACTATTATAATCGCGGCTTATAGCCTATAAGCTGTTGAAAACTGAATTATATATATTCATATATAGTATTTATTTTTTTTCATTGTTTGAATTTGTAGTGAACAACAACCCTTTTGAGAGAATAAATATATTTCGTTGTAATCACACACTTTACGCTTTGCGTTATTATTTTGTTTATATCAAATCTTTGAGCGCCATATTAAAAATACATATAGATTAAATATTTTCGTGTGCTATAGTAAATGTAAAAACAAGATTCAGTCATGCTGAACTTTATAAAATAATTGTAGAAGACAATATTGAGTGTGCCTTCCCAAATGTAGAAATTGCCTTTCGTATATTTAATATTAATGGTCACAAATTGCTCAGCTGAGCGTTCATTTTCTCAGTTGAAGTATATTAAAAATACCAACAGAACAACTATGCAACAAGGCAGGCTGGATGCCTTATCTCTACTAAGTATAGAAGCAGATGTGTTACGTAAGATTAGTTTTGAGGATCTGATCAAAGACTTTGCAATTAAAAAAAGTAGGAGAAAACTTTTCAAATATAAATGAAGTGGAAGTATACAAAAATAAACATTATTTTCCATCTTACTGTAAGTTTTGTTTCATTTCAAAAAATAAAATTTTATTTTATGGTTTATTTTTGTTTATATTTTGAATTACATATATATGGGGCACCAAAATCTTTTAAGTGCTTAGGGCCTCTAAAGGTCTTAATCCGGCCCTGTGTGCATCCCAGCACAATCTCTAGGCTTGTTAGATGGTACAATGCCACAGGAAGTGTTCAGGACCTGCCAAGACGTGGGCGACCTCGTGTGATGACCCAACGCCAGGATCGCCACATTGTACTGCAGCACCTGCGTCATCGGCAGCGGAATGCTCGTCAGACAGCCAGAGAGAGACCTGGTATCCACAACAACAGAATTAGTGACCAGACCGTCAGAAACCGACTCCGTAATGCAGGACTCCGATCCCGCAGGCCTTACAGAGGTCCTTTTCTCACTGATGCAAGAAGGCAACGACGCCTGCAATGGGCCTATCAGCACCGTGACTGGACACAAAGAATGTGGAACCAAGTCCTCTTTTCTGACGAGTCTCGCTTCAGACTGTCCAATTCTGATGGCCGTGTCAGGGTATACAGACGACCAGGGGAGCGATACTCAGATGCTGCAGTAGTGGAGCATGACAGATGGGGAGGACCAAGTGTCATGGTTTGGGCAGGAATTGCCTTTGCTTCAAGAACTGAGCTGGTGGTTGTTGATGGCGCTCTGACTGCCCAGCGCTACAGGGATGAGATTCTTCACCCGCATGTTCTTCCATTCATGAGGCAACATCCAGAATTGGTGCTCCTGCAACAGGACAATGCCAGACCTCATGCAGCCAGGATAGTGCAGGCGTACCTGCAGGGACAACAGGTGCAGACCTTACCATGGCCAGCCTTCAGCCCAGACATGTCACCGATAGAGCACGCATGACTCCAGATTTGAAAAAATTTACTGGAGCACAGCTCTGAATTTACTTTTTTTTCCCTTACACCACTAGATAGGTTAATGATAGTAAACTCTTGAATTGACAACATACCAATTACAAATTGTTTTAGCTAAACATAATACAATAATGTACAGTTTATAACTCACCTTAAGTTTATTTATTCATTGCAGCAGCAATAGTGGACGATGTTAGACCTTGCATGTAGGCATTTGTTGTGAATTTACCGCCATGTATGCTTGGCCACTGATCAATGGCTTTCTGTGTGATCATTACAGCAGATCTAGTGCCTGTTGCTTTTTGCTTTATTAGATTTGGATGCAACACTTGAACTTGAAGGCATATTTTGACTCTTCTCTTTATTAACCACAACAGCTTGGTGAGTTTCTTTTGTTAAGCGCAAAATTGCATTCAATGTCTTCTGGATTTGGGAATTTTCAAATTCCTCTAAAGCAGTTTTGTTAGTCTGATGCGCAGATTCCTCACTTACCTTTTGTTTCTTAGGTGGAGGAGAAGCACTTTCTTCAGTCTGTGAAACATCTAGTGAAAAAGTTTCATTTTCTAGATTAGCAGTTGATGAAGTTGGTTCATTTTTCTGAGGTCTAGCACTAGCACATTTTGTGAACAAACTAAATGACTGCTTTGCCGTATCTCTTTGCTGCACTTCATCCTGGTATTTCTTTACTGCAATATCTAAGCTGTGGGCCCAAACTCTGGGACCCCTTGTATTGTAACAAATATTTTTTTTGGAATTAAAATGTTCCTCCCAGTTTTGCTTCTTTGAATATTTGTTCTTGCATTGACCACAAAAGTAACCCCTTTTAACACCCTCACTTTTCTCTCCAACTTCATCAATATTAGGATCCATTATTGATTATTGACTACCTGAAAAAATACAAAATAAGTAAAATAGTAAATATAGTATGGTAAAAGTGAGTAAAAGTAAGTAAATATAGTACAATGAAAGTAAGTAAAAGTAAGTGCTTTAAACTTAGTAAAAGTAAGGAAGAGTAAGTAAAAGTAGGTAAGTTAAAGTAAGTAAAAGTAAGTTTAAACTTAACTAAACTTTTCAATTCTAGAGTCATGGTGGATTACTTAAAACCGCACAAGTAATTATCTGGCCAATTTATCAAACCTGGCCGAGATCAATGGAACATAGTCCAATCCTGATAATTTTATATTAAAAAAATATACGTTGTAATAAAATTTTAATTATCAAAACATTGAAGCTTAACAAAAAATAAAAATAATTGTTAAATATGGAATTACCAACTAAACTTAAAATAACTAAATTTGTAATTTAAAAAAATTGGTTTGTACAAGAACGTATACGCAAAAAAATTGCATAACGTCTAGCGGATGAACAAAACCCAAACCCAAATTTACTTTTTCTCATGGTCAAATTTACTGGAGCAATGCTCCCAAGATCCCAGGAATCTGGAGTCATGAGAGCACGCATGGGATGAACTTGAACGGCGAGTTCGCAGACGTCAGCATCAGCCGCAGAACATCAGGGAACTGACCAATGCAATTATTAAAGAGTGGAGGGCCATCCCTGTTGCTTTCCTGCAGAGACTGTTGAGGTCGATGAGGGCCAGACTCCAAGCCTGCATTGTGGCTAGGGGTGGCCATATGCGTTATTGACTGTTTGTTATGTTAAAGAATCATTTACTATATACTGAGTCCTCATGTTTATTAATAAATCAAAAATTGCGTTTCTTTTTTTGACCAGTAAACAGAGACTTTGCCAAAGCCTTCAACAACTGAAATATATGAGAATAACAGGAAAAGTAGGGAAATGGATATATAATTTTCTTAGCGAGTGGTGTAAGTCATTACAGTACAAGGAATGTCTTCATCAGAATCAGAGGTCCTCAGCTCAGTACCAAAAGGAACGGTATTAGCTTCACTATTCATAATCATGCCAACATAGATGAGAACATTACCAGAGACAGCACAGTAACATCCTTTGCCAATGACACAAAGATCAGTAGAAAAATAAGAAACCCAGAAGATATAGGATCTCTACAAACAGACATGAACAGAATCTACAAGTAGATGGAAGACGACAATATGAAGTTTAACAGTGAGAAATTTCAGCTGTTACAGTACAGAAAAAGGGAGGACCTAAAATCCATGGAATACTATACCCCAAATCAACAGGAAATTCAGAGAAATTCTAAAGCAGGTTAATATTGGTTATTTCACCTAATCACACTTGGTTAAAACAATACCATACAGTATATTGATTCCCCATTAATAATTAAGAAAAATATCCATCTTATCTCATACAAATTGATCTAAATTTTTTTTAATAATAATAATGATTGCTATTTTTTGGCATTTATGATACGTATGTATACACTATTTTGGTCAATTTGTCACTTTTTTTCGTATTTCTGGCTATTGTTTCAAGTTCTGGCTACTTTTTTTTAATTCTAATTGGATTCAGTTTGGTGTTGTTTGCTATATAAATTATGATGTGCCATCTGTGTGATTTCAACTTTAAGGACCTGATTTACCATGTAGGCCTACATGAAGACAAAGCATTGAATGTTTTTATCAATCACAGCATTATTCTCTCATCTTTAACTTGCCCAAGAAAATTTGTTGGCCTAGGTTAGGTTAGGTGAAGGTATCTCAAAAACTATGCATTTGCAGAGGATATAGATATCACATTTGTGCAAAAGAACTCAAAATTGACCAGAAAAACCATCAAAATACTTAATGGTGTAATAACCAATTTTTACCCTAAAGCAAAAGATTTAAGAGTTGATGATGCAAAATAAGATAGCAGTAAACAAAGCAGAGAGAATAACTGGGCAGATACTGAGAACCTTTAAATGAAGGGATAGGAATATGATATTCCTCTATTGAAAACGCTGATCATACCCAAATTGGAATACTGCTCAGTCCTAACATCCCCATATAAAAAAGACAGACAGACAGCGAAGAAGGATTCAGAGAAGCTTCACAGCCAAGATCAATGGGGGTAAAGAACTAAATTACTGGGACAGGTTACACGAATTAAACCTATATTCACTGGAGAGGAGGAGAGAGAGATGCACTATTACACTTGGGAAAATAATGGAGAAACTAGCCCTGATCTTACTCTGAACCCTATAATCCCCAAAACAACAGTGGAAAATAGAAAAGAAAGACTGTATCGTGTTCCCAAATTAAAGGCTAGACAGGGAACATCCTTAACCCTGAAAGAAAATAGTTTTGTCGCGAGAGGACCAAGACTGTTTAATCAGCTGCCCAAAGAATTAAGGAACATGAGTGGTGGTGTGGTGGACATCTTCAAAAGGGTGACTGGTAAATTTGCC
Source organism: Bathynomus jamesi (assembly GCA_023014485.1). Classification (NCBI taxonomy): domain Eukaryota; kingdom Metazoa; phylum Arthropoda; class Malacostraca; order Isopoda; family Cirolanidae; genus Bathynomus; species Bathynomus jamesi. The sequence goes on from JAJOZX010009009.1 coordinate 140,174, forward strand.
ACAAGGAAAAAAAATTTAAAACAATTTATCATAATTTTGTACTTCTTAGGGTTAACACTATCACTAAAATGGTAGATATTAAATGTATGTTTATTAAATTATTAAATGCATGTTCATTAAAAATCAATAAAATCATATTAAAAGTGATGGTAGTTCATTGCAATGGCTCTCAAAAAATGGACTTTATTTTCTGAATTATAGTTCCTTATTTGTTGCTGTAACCTTTTGTTCACATCTTTATATATTTTTTATCATAGAAGAATCATCACCACACTCAACTTGTATTTTTTCCTTTTTCTTTTGGGTTTGTCTGTTTGTTTGCCAAGCTTTCTTCTTTATTCAATATTGTTATTAGTTTCCAGATATTTGGATGCATATTAAGTGACAGAACTTTGAAGGAAATTGTGGAACCCTTCTACACTGTTATTTGTTTGAGGCATTTCATTCTCTGTTCTTTAATTGACATTCCAAGTTTCAATTGGAAATGTAGGTACCAATCTGCGTCACCAATTGCCTTGACCCCTTTCCCCTCCGACAGAGTAGAGGGGAAAGGTGGGTACAATTTTTCACTCAAACAATAATCTGTGGTATAATTTAGGTATCAGGGGGTATGGGGGCCTCTGCCTATACCAAACTGTCCTGCTGAAAAAATTTTTTTGCATGCACCCTACCATGCGTTCTGCAGCTTAGTATTACCCGCAGAATGCATTGCAGCGACAAGATGGCCAACCAAATGTATCCACTCTCATTTAATTAGTCCTTTAAAAAGCTTTTAATTGGACATCTGGATAGTGCAGTGGCTATTTAAACTTATTTTTACACCAGAAATGTTAAAAAAAATGGTTATAAATTGCTTTAATTTTTTTCTTGCGACAAACTTTCCTCATGGCAAATTTACCTAGAACCCTTCAAAAGAAGATTAGATGCCTGGCTCAGAACAATCCCCAATGAGTGAGGTGTACCTGGCTATGTGAGGTGGAGAGTACAAGAAACCAACTTTCTTCTTCACCAGGCCAACTCAAGAGTAGGGGCAACAAGCTTGACCTTCGTGAAATTAGGAATCATCACACAGAACATTTGAAAGGTATTATATTTATATACACACAAGGTTTGTTCAAAAAAGTATTCAGACTCATGCAATTATAGAACAGAATATGGTATTTACAGGGTTGGGGCTTAATCACCCTCAAAGTACACTCCTCCTGAAGCCACACATTTGGCCAAATGATCCTGCCACTGTCAAAAACAAATTTTTTGAAAGCACTTTTTGGAATGGCCAAAAGCTGCTCCAAATTTCTTTTAATGGTCTCAACATCAATGAATCAATATCTTTTCAGGGTTTGTTTGAGCTTTGAAAACAAAAAAAAAGTTGCATGAAACCAAATCTGGCAAATATGGAGGCTGCTGTACTTGGTGGGTAGTATTTTTGGCCAAAAATTGCTGGACCAGTTGTGATGAGTAAGATGGCAAATTACCATGAAGCATACAGTTTCTGGATTCCCATCTCACTCTTCACAACTTGTCCAGGCAAAGGTCATGCCTCTTGCTAGTGACTCGCTTTCTTGTGATAACATACGTGTATGAAATTTCATCAAGTTAAGCAGTTCCAAAATTATGGCACAGATACAAAACACTCCATTTGGCCTTTGGTCTCTACTTATGATCTTAACCTTTGTGCGAGGACCTGAGACTTGTTCATGACACATTGCCTTGTGATGACCCCATACGCATGTGAAGTTTCATCAAATTATGTTGAACCATTCAAAAGTTATGGCAAGGAGACAAACATCATAAATGGATGGTCTGACAAGCGCAATCCAGTATGGCCCCTCTTAAGTTTATTTGGGCAGGGGTATACATACGGAGAATTAGGAGGAGAGAATTGAAAAGGAAGAAATGAAAAGGAGAAAGCCTACCTTATAGCATGACTCATAATCTTCAATGTCTTCCTCTTTAATAAAAACTGCTTCCATCACCTCATCTTTGACATGGAAACCCTGAAATTAATATTTCCTTCATTAACTCTCTAATTACTTGGTTTCTCCTTAAAAAGGGGAAGAACCACCACTAAAAATCACGTGTGAAAACCTTCAAATACCTTTAACCCAAAAAAGTGACTGGTGAAAGATCAAGAGTCATACTAAAGAATGCTGCTGTGGTTTTCACTTGAATTTCTTGTATTCAAAATAGTTATTAGGGTTTTCTATTATCAAATAAATTTAACTACTGTACAAGATAAAGATGCATTCTTATACATTATTCTGGATCTATTCAATAAGATAAATACTCAAGTAGTCACCCATTCGGAATTTTAAATTCTCCTAAATCAGTAAATACTATAGAGAGTTTCTAACAATGAAAATTAAATCTTTAAGATGACAAAAAAGGTAGTCTTGAATTTTGGGTGCTCTTCAAATACGTGCTCTACCGTAAAATGTACATTCCAATATGTGCTAACTAACGAAAATATCACAACCTAACCTAAGCAATCATTAGGTCAATTGTACGCCCTTGATGATTGGTTAGGTTAGGTCATGATATTTTCGTTAGTTAGCACATATTTGAATGTAAATTTTACGGTAGAGCACGTATTGGAAGAGCACCGAATTTTGTTACAAAAAATACCATGAAAAAAATTACTTTAAGATAAATATTTCAATGGGAAAATAAATGAAAAAGAAATAAAAAACTTTTTGTTACTGGGTCCTAATAATGAATTATTAAATACATCTAAATTAAGCCTATCTGGGACTTCCCAATGATCAGTAGAGGAGGAAATAGATGAACAACAATCATCATCATTCAGATATGCTGAATGAAAATTTATGTAGGCCTACTTGAACCTATTTGTCATAACTTTCAAATATTTTACATATTCTCATCACTATGATTAGAATAAGTTATTAGAAAGTTTAAAAAAAATAAACATCTATAACATTTTTATGCATAAAAGCTTTAATTTACTCAGATGAAAGCCTAGACTAATTCAACCTTTGAAAATATTAATTTTTACAGTGTTAGAATTGTTAATCTGTTGGACAAATTTTATTTGAATGAAGAGGAAGATGATGAGAGGCCATTTTAGTCTTACTTGGAAGATGACAGATGGAGAAAGGAATTCCCTATTCCCCTTCCTTCTGCCATGAAAACCCCATACTACTAATAGAAAGTGAAATTTGAATTGGGAGAAAGTTTTCTAAGATAAACAATAGACTATAGTCAAGATTTTCTTTTTGCAGGGATCCCATCATTCTCTAGGTGGATGGTTGCTTCACTAAAATGTAAATGCCACACAGTGGAACCAGGAAATTTTCTTTTTGTTGTTTGGAAATAGTACCATAGCCTAACATATTTATACCACAATTTCTTGTGGTACTGAACTGGTCTGTACCAGAGCATTTTTTAACCTAGTGAGTGAGCAACATGAATGTCACCCAGTGAAGAAAATGTCGCCAAGTAAATGAAATTTTAGGGTACTGGGTGACAAGCAATTTTCAAAATTTGTAAAAATAGAATTGTCTTGGAAGCCATATAAATACATATAATACATGCACACATGTCACAATTAGAACTGTTTATCCTAAATGTAAATATGAAACTTATTTATATTGAATATTTATACAGGGTGTCCCATAAGTCCAGCATCATAGGAGAAATTCATATTTTTCTATTTCTACAACCATAATTCATATGCTCAGGATGCCAATTTCCCATCCACCATTCTGTTCAGTGACGAGGCTGTTTTTTATGGAAATGGTGAGGTAAATTGACAGAACACCCGCTACTGGTCTCAAAACAACCCTCACTGGTATACCTCTTCAAATGAACAAGGTGCATCTCGGGTGATAGTATGGTGTGGCATTTGGAAGGATCGCATCATAGGCCCCCTCTTTTTCGATGACCATGTTACTGGAGGCACCTACCTATGTATGCTCAAGGAAGAAGCATTTCCCAGTGTCTTGAATGAGGAAGGAAATTTCCCAATGTGGTTCCAGCAAGATGGTGCTCCTGCACATTACAGCACCCAAGTAAGGGAATACCTGTACCAACAATTCCCTGGTCATTGGATAGGATGTCGAGGGCCTGTGGAATTGCCAGCTAGAAGCCCGGATCTCATGCCACTAGATTTTTATCTCTGGGGCCACTTGAAAGCACTGGTATACACAAAGAAAATTAGGTGTGTTGAACATTTGCTGCAGCGCATTATTGGGGCATGTAACACCATTACTCCCGACATCATTCACCATGTGCTTGCTGACTGGGTATCACATCTGAATTTGTGTATTGAAAACAATGGTGGACATATTGAGCACATTCTGTAAATAAAAGCTTTTGTTTTACCTTTTTTTATTATTTTTCCTATGATGCCGGACTTATGGGACACCCTGTATATAGATAATGCTACTGTTATTTCAGACCATACAGGGATGGTGGCCTGATTTGGGAACATCCAGATCCATAGTATCCTTAATATAGGAGTGTGCTGGGACCAGTTCAGTCCAGTTCACCTGAACCAGTTGTTAAATTTTGATTGGATCACCAAACCATTTGTTTGTTTTTAACAAATATTTAAGTCAGTAGAAATTTATTTATAATTTTTTCATTTTTTTTCATTTCTTCAGGATTTTATAGAAAAATATAGGTAGTATCACAAGCAGTGGTCATTTCAATATTTATCTTTTGATGAAAAATTAGTTTATTTTTAGATAATTATGTCATTAGTGAGTATAAAGAATGTTAAATAATTTCTGCCAAAATGTTACAAAATGCTGTTTGGAAAAGCTAAAATGCGTTGGCTTCCAGGGCTCCACCCCAGACCCCCTAGCTTAATGACTTGCACCATGGCACTCACTGATTTACACCCCTATCTGTATCAGAACCAGTTAAGAAATTGGCAGCACACCCCTGCCTTAATCCCCCCCCCCCCACTTCCTGATCTGCCTTTGTCACCCAGTAGGAAAAGCTTAAAAAATGCTCTGGTCTGTACTGGTACAGGGATGGTGGCCTGATTTGGGAACATCCAGATCCATAGTATCCTTAATATAGGAGTGTGCTGGGACCAGTTCAGTCCAGTTCACCTGAACCAGTTGTTAAATTTTGATTGGATCACCAAACCATTTGTTTGTTTTTAACAAATATTTAAGTCAGTAGAAATTTATTTATAATTTTTTCATTTTTTTTCATTTCTTCAGGATTTTATAGAAAAATATAGGTAGTATCACAAGCAGTGGTCATTTCAATATTTATCTTTTGATGAAAAATTAGTTTATTTTTAGATAATTATGTCATTAGTGAGTATAAAGAATGTTAAATAATTTCTGCCAAAATGTTACAAAATGCTGTTTGGAAAAGCTAAAATGCGTTGGCTTCCAGGGCTCCACCCCAGACCCCCTAGCTTAATGACTTGCACCATTGGCACTCACTGATTTACACCCCTATCTGTATCAGAACCAGTTAAGAAATTGGCAGCACACCCCTGCCTTAATCCCCCCCCCCCCCCACTTCCCGATCTGCCTTTGTCACCCAGTAGGAAAAGCTTAAAAAATGCTCTGGTCTGTACTGGTTTCCACTGTGTCTCAAAAGAGATGATCCAGACCAGTCCAAACCACTATTTTAATTTTAAACCAAATTACTTATGGGTCATTCCATGTCAGTTCAACGGAATTTTGGGTCGAAAAAACGTGACCATCACCAATTTTTTTGAAAATTGGCACACTTATAGATCTCTGTGGAAAAAACAGAATTGCACTTGTTTCAACACTAGGTCATATGGTTTCGGAGATATGGCCATTCAAATTTTGTAAAAAAAGGTCAATTTCCAAGGTCATACCATACTTCAACATGAAATATCTCAGCTCCTATTGTACTTACAGAGACCGTTTAAACACTATTTTAAAGCTTTTAAGCAGATCTACAACTTTGTTTCTATTCATATTTTACCTCAGTGGTCAAAAAAGAAAGTTGATCTTATTTTTTACCTTTGACCTTGGGTATGTCATTTGATGTCACAACCAATTTTTTTCTCCTTTCACCCAATTTTGGGTACACATGTCTACCTTAACCTAGAACAAGATTTTTAGTGTTGATTAAGTTAGTATAGATGCTACAGCCATTTCAGTGGACCATACCTAACTCCATTTAAACCAGTAAAACCCACCAGCAAAAACCTTTAAAACCTGGGTTTTCTGTAAACTTTACTTAAATCAGTTCTTTTCAAATTTTAATTCTGTTTAATAACTGTAATGCCAGTATGAAAGTAACTAATAAGTCATATAACTACTGTAACAATTAAGAGCATTTAAGGCTCTCCTAGAAAGAAGTGGTGTGTGTATAGCTATATATTACACACAGACCATGCATGGAACAAGGAACTCTTCTGGGGAAAATTAAATCCACTATAGTTTGAATAAGTTATGGTAAATAACAAATACGAGAGTTTTTCGTTTTCATGACAACATATGTTAAATGCTTCAAAAAAGTACACTCAATTCTGCCAGTTGAGGTTTAAGTTTCGGGTGAAAATACAATAGTTACCCCTTTTTCTTTGATGTATTCAATCTGACATGAATGCAATGAATTTCTTGTGTATATTGAGGTTCTGAATATAGTAGGCTAGATGTAGCTATAAACCCTAGATCCTGTCTCAAAACTGGATCCTATCTGCTTTGCAGATAGCTGGTGAGGGAAGCTATGTTTTGGGGCCTCTTTGCAAGTGACTTATTGCCCAGGTTGGGCTAACATTATGAAAAAGAAAAACTATAATATTTGTTATTTACCATTACTTCTTCAAACTATAATGGATTTAATTTTCCCAGAAGAGTTTCTTGTTCCATGCATGGTCTTGTGTTTAACACAAGAGATCTCAAGGGACCTTTCTGAGTTCCATCATATATATATATATATATATATATATATATATATATATACAGGGGTTAGACAAAATAATGGAAACGTTCACATTTTCAGTGCCGTATTTTCTGGTGTAATTAATGGGATTATATAATTTACTAAATTCATATGTAATTGCGTGTAATATTGAGAACATCTATACAAATATGCTGATATTTATATTTCCTGTTCTTGTAAAATAAGTAAAAATATGGCAGTTGGAAAAATGGCACTGACTGCGAAAGAGAGATGATAGTAGGAGCTGGTTTGGTCGGCATCTCAGTATTAAAAGCCATATAATTTCCCCCTGTATCTCAAACAATAGATCAAGGTTATGAATACAGACAGTCCCCAACTTACGTAAGGGTTTCATTCGGGAAGGCTTTACACAAGTCAATTTTTCCATAAGTTGGAATTGACCTTTCCATAGGTAATCATTGAACACACGCTACAATACTTTTTTTATAAATTAAAAAACTAAATACAGTATAGTAGCAATAAAAGCAGAGGAATGCGAGATAATTAAGTAGTTCAAAATACTGTACTGTTCTGCACTCTTACGATCACTTGGGCAATTTCCAGTCATTGCAACACAATTAAGGGCAATTTTACAAAAAAAGTTTGGAGATGATGCAGAGGTGATTTATGGGAACATTTACATGAAGTTGAATTTGCATAAGTCAAGGCTTATGTAACCTAGGGAGCATCTGTACATGGAAGAAAATGAAGTACATCAAATAAGGAATATAGTGGGTGTAAAGCAACCCTAACAGAATGTGAGAAGAACCTTATTACAAACCATAAAGCATGAACCAAAGACCATTGGTTCAGACTTCATTCATAACTAAACAAGAGTGTGCAAAGAGCAGTATCAGTCAAAATGATATTCTAAGAATTGTATTAAAGCCCCTCATAACACCAACCAGCGCAAAAACTCAAATGAAGTTGGAGAGAATAATGGGAATATTATTATGCTTATGTTGTTTAATTTTTCGCCATTTCTTTCCATGTATTCGCAATGTTGGGTACTGTTCCTCAAGATACAGGGGCAATTGCGCCACTTTTAATACTGAGACACCATTAATTACACCAGAAAATACAGCACTGAAAATGCGAGTGTTTCAATTATTTTGTCTGACCCCTGTGTATATAACATTAAAGAACATGATTAACTATCAAATCCACTATGATAACTTGAGGATTTTCATACTAAGTGTACCTGCTAAATTGAAGTACGGTAATTAAAATTATAATTTTTTTCCCAAAGAAAATGTTTTTGTACAGATTTCCCTCACCAACCACAGGTTTTCTCACTCCAGTTCTGAGTATCCACACTTAATATCCACAATGGCCTATGCACCAGCCCACCACCCATTATTTCAAATTGGCCACTGCTGAGTGCTCCTACTTACTGCCATACCCTCCCACCCACCACCTGTGGTACTATCAGTACTTGGATCAGCTGGATGTGCAGGGTCCTCCTACCATGTTCTCTCTCATGTTGAGTGGCCAAGACTCTCTGACCTGGTGGTTGACATGGACCCCTTTATGGAGAGAAGTTTAAAATTTAAGTGAGAGATGGAGATCATGAAGCCATATATGGAGGTCCAGAAGGATTTTCATAAGAAAATGAAGCAGTCATCCATCATTAGCTTCATGAAAAGACCCTCCACTACCACTGCTCCAGCCACTACACCTTCACCAGCTCTGGGTTCACCACCTTTCATCCCATCACAGTTGCCAGTTCTCCTGCCTCATCTTCAGGGTCATCTATTGATGATCCTGAGCAGGAGGGAGACAGCTCCCTCATCTTTCTAACCCCCACCCCAACATCATCACCACAACCAACCATCACCACAACCAACCAACCATCCATCCATCCATCCATCACAACCAACCAACCAACCAACCAACCAACCAACCAACCAACCAACCATCACAACCAACCAACCATCACAACCAACCAACCATCACAACCAACCAACCATCACAACCAACCAACCATCACAACCATCACAACCAACCAACCATCACAACCATCACAACCAACCAACCATCCATCACAACCAACCAACCATCCATCACAACCAACCAACCATCCATCACAACCAACCAACCATCCATCACAACCAACCAACCATCCATCACAACCAACCAACCATCCATCACAACCAACCAACCATCCATCACAACCAACCAACCATCACAACCAACCAACCAACCAACCAACCAACCATCACAACCAACACAACCATCACAACCAACACAACCATCACAACCAACCAACCATCACAACCATCACAACCAACCAAGCCAGACTCTGTACTCATCAGCCAGACTCTGTACTTTGGGTCAGCCAGACTCTGTACTGAACGGACGCATTTCCTGAGCTCTCTGATTTTGCATCTACTTTTATATATTGCTGAGAATTTTACTTTTGGATAGTTTTGAATTTTATATACTTGCATTTAAATTTACGTTGCTATAGTTAAGTAATTGAATTAGTGGTTTTTAGCGATTTAGAAGTTTTCATAGCATGCCGGCTTAATTTAACTTATACCTGTGACGGTTTAAATTTTTAACTCCGCGATGCCATCGCAGAAAGCGTCGTGTGTTAGGTGTAGGGTTAACCGGTGGTATTCGGAATTTAAGGATTATAACGGCGGTCCAATGGCGATTACCAATAGATCAGTTTGTTTCTTTTGCGAGTTCATGGAGGAATTAGTTGACATAAAACGCAGTGTACGTGAGGTAGCGGATAGACTTGCAACGCTTGATGAGGGCAGGGTTAGGGCTACGGTTGACGGAAGAAGCCGAACCAATACTAACATTGAAGACGTTAGTAATTTGAAGGGTGAGGTGCGTAACTTAGTTTCTAGTTTAGGTAGCTTGTCAGGAAGGTTAGATAGAGTTGAGGAAGAGGTTAAGGTTAGTCCGAGAGTAGTAGATAGCGAGGGATTTAGAGAGGTTAAGGGTGGAGCTAGGCCGCGTATATTAGGTGATAGGAATCCCCCCCCCCCTATCGAGGTTTCGAACCCTTTCGCCCATTTGGAAAGGGACGTGAATGAGGGGGAAACTATTTTAATTGGGGACTCTTTAGTGCGCCACATGGACAAAGAGTTCGTTAAACGGAATCCAACCAATAGGAGAAGGGTCTGTCTCCCAGGGGCCAGGGTTGACAGAGTTAGAGACGAAGTGGATAGGGTTGACATTGCTTCCCGTCACTCAATGTTGGTGACGATGGTAGGAGGCAACGACTCATATAGGCCCGATACGAGAGTGCCTGACCTTTTGGAGAGATATAGGGGGTTAATTAGGTCCCTGAAGGCGAGGTCAGATAGGTCTTTAGTTCTAGGTATTACCCCTAGGCACGGGTTGGGTCTTAGAATTATGTCCAAAACAATATTTTTGAATAACAAATTAGAAGAGATTTGTGCTGAGGAAATTGTACCCTTCATAAAGCTGTGGTCCAAATTCAATGATCCTAGCCTTTTTATAAAAGTTGGGGGTGCATTTTAATGAAATAGGTAATGCTAGGCTAGGTAGGTTAATAGACGAAAACGTTCGAAAGCTGTATAGGTCGAAGCCTTCTTTAAACGTTGTGGGTCCGGGAAACGTGGGCCCGACGTGATAAATAGTTTAAAATGCGGGCCCGTGGTAAAAAATAACTTAAACGTCTTTTATTGCAACGCGCGTAGTATTAGAAATAAATTAAATGAATTTAAGGCGGTAATTTATTCCGGCAACTATGATATAGTTGCTATCACTGAAACTTGGTTAAATACCGTGACTCGGGACTTGTTGTGGGAACTTGATATACCGGGTTTTAAACTCTTTACTAATGATAGGTTACATAGATTTGGAGGCGGCGTTTTGCTGTACATTCGTAATTCCCTTAGGGCTATCGAGGTTAAGTTAGATTTTCCGGCAGCAATTAATGCAATCTGTGTTGAAGTTAGGGCGCGTAGTATTAGTTTTAATTTTGTTGTTGTTTATAGACCTCCCTTTCAACCCCTCGATATAGATACTAGATTTTACTCACTTCTTGGTAATTTTATTGACAATCGGAATAGTATAATTATCAGAGACTTTAACTGCCCTAATGTTAATTACGAGAATTTTACGGGTAATGAAGAGGGTTTGAGACTGGTTGAGTTTATGGACGATAACTTTTTACGACAGATAGTTACCGAACCAACGCGCGGCGATAATATCTTAGATTTAGTGATGACGAACGGCGAGAATATAGTCGAAGGTTTAGAAGTAGGCAAGAGTTTAGGATGTAGCGATCATCAAATTCTTAGGTTTAAGTTAGATAGAAAACACTCAGGATAGTAATGTAGTGGAAGTCCCTGATTTTCGTAGGGCTAATTTTGATAGTTTTGCAGATAGGATGAGAGTAGTGGACTGGGATAACTTATTTATGGGTAATGACACAAATTTGTGTTGGGTGGCATTTAAAGAAAGTTTTAGGAATATTGAAAGGGAGTTTATTCCTCGTAGGCCCAAGCGCGTTAGAAATCGTGGTAGGCCGAAGTGGTGGAGTAGGGAAATAGGAGAGTTTATAATAGAGCGTATAGACTTAGTAAGCGCAATGGCACGGCAGCTAACTTTAATAGATATATCGAGCTTAGACGTCAGGTTAAAAGATCAGTTAGGAATGCTAAGCGTAATTTAGAGATACTTATAACTGCGGATAGTAAACATAATCCAAAAAAGTTTTTTGAATACGTAAATAATCGTAAGCCGGTAAAAGATAACATAGGCCCTCTAGTGGATGTAAATGGCGCTTTGGCTTCTGACGCTCAGGCGATGGCGGGTATTTTCAATAACTTTTTTGCGACAGTTTTTACCATTGAAGATGTAAATAATGTCCCCGATGTTGACGATATCATTCCATTTAGTAGCGAGACTATTTTAGATGAAATAACTGTTTACGAGGCTGAGATTGCGCATTATATCGATAGGCTAAAAGTTAGCAAGGCTCCAGGCCCTGATGCTTTTTATCCCAGACATTTGAAAGATTTGAAAGACGTTATCGTAGGCCCCTTAATGAAGATTTTTAATCAGTCACTCGAAATGGCGATTATTCCTGAAGACTTCAAATTAGCTAACATCACGCCTATTTTTAAAAAAGGCGACCGCGCGGTAGCTAGCAATTATAGGCCCATTACCTTTAAAGTCAATTGTCAGTAAACTTTTGGAATCCGTAGTTAGGGATCGTATTATCAATCACTTAGAAATTAGAGATTTGATTAATAGTAGTCAGCACGGGTTTTGACGCCATAGGTCTTGTTTAACTAATTTGTTAGAATTTTATAACGAAGTAGTGCGCGAATATGATAGGCATAGGGCAGCTGACGTTATTTATTTAGATTTTAAAAAGGCGTTCAATACAGTTCCGCATAGGAGACTAATTGCGAAGGTTAAAGCGCACGGTATACGCGGTCAGGTAGCTAACTGGTTAGAAGAATGGCTTCGTGCTAGGAGGCAGAGGGTCGTAGTTAATGGTAGTGAATCGGGGTGGTTAGATGTAGGTAGTGGTGTCCCACAGGGTTCAGTGTTAGGCCCATTGTTATTCGTAATTTACATTAACGACATAGATGTAGGATTGACTAGTAACGTGTCAAAATTCGCGGATGATACTAAAATAGGCGGTAAGGTTGTTAATGAGGATGATAGAAATAGGATCCAAGACGATGTAGATAGGATTATGGAGTGGATGGATAAGTGGCAGATGCAATTTAACGTAGATAAATGTAAAGTTTTGCATATAGGTTCTCGCAACAATAATTACGCGTACACGATGGATGATAGGGAGTTAGCGAGCATTGACGAGGAAGTAGATTTAGGCGTACGCGTATCTAAAGATTTAAAGGTTAGGAACCAGTGCCTTGGTCTTGCGCAAAAGCTAATAGGATGTTAGGCTTCATAGCGCGTAATTTCAAATTTAAATCGAAGGATATTATATTGCCCCTTTACAAGTCCCTAGTCAAGCCTCATTTAGAATATGCCATTCAGTTTTGGTGCCCGTACTTGCGTGAGGATATTGATAGGTTAGAAAGGGTTCAGTGTCGTGCCACGAAACATATTCCGTCATTGCGCAATAGGCCTTATGAAGATAGGATTAAAGAGTTAGACCTGTATTCACTCGAAACTAGAAGATTAAGGGGGGAGCTTATTGAAGTTTTCAAAATCATTAATAACATCAATAACGTAAATTTTGATAAATTGTTCACTTTTGATAATAGTAATACTCGCAATAACGGATTTAAGTTGCATGGCAGACGTTTCATTACTAATATCGCTAAAAACTTCTTTACGTTTAAAGTAATTGATAAATGGAATAATCTTCCTGCGTCAGTCGTTCATTCTACCAGCATTAATATGTTTAAGAACTGTCTTGACAGACATTTTAAAAGTATTAACGTTGTTTAAAATTAAAAAAGAATGTTAACAACAGGAGCTCTGGTGGTGGTGCTCGAGGATGAGTCTGTTGACGATGAATGCCAGCTTGTGACATGCCAGCATGTGATGCCAGCAATAAAAAAAAAAAAAAAAAAAAAAAAATTAGACTAACACGAAAGTAGATGTACCTCGTAGCGTAAACTAACCCACTTTTTGTTTAACTGTACCTACTTTTTTTTTTTTTATCTCCTTTCTTGCATGTCTGTAACTCTCTTTACTTGCATGTTTGTAGTTTGCATGGTATGACAGTGAGTTAAGACTGTGTTGCATGGTTTGTAAGGCGTTCTTATTTTACTTCTTTTCATCTTTCACCCCTCTCCTATTTTCTTTGACTATTTTTCTGACTTGTCGGCAGTGACCGGCAGATGATGATGGTGAGACTTTTTTCCTCTTTTTCTGAATGAATGTTAACCCACGAATGATAGGTGTTGCTCCTTACTTAACCCCTTATTCTCTTCTCTTAACCCCCTACTCTTTCCTTTCTCTCGGGCTAGCCTTAGAGTGGATCTTAGGGTATTTGTTAGCCTTAGCTTCTGTAGATCACAACCAGTCATCTTCACAACCAGTCATCTTCACAACCAGTCATCTTCATCTCAAATCCATTATCATCATATGGGGCAAGTAAAATGGATTTTACACACTGTATATTCCTTCAATATTATTGGTATTTATCATGTTTAGTACAGGCAAAGGATGGGAATTTTTGACAGTCACAAATCTTCTGAAACTTTATCCAGTGTGACTGTGGCTGCAAACTTTCCAACCCTATTTTTCCCATAAACTTTTAGTCTTAGCAACTGCAATTTTATTTACCATGGAGTTTTTCAGGAATATAACCCCCATGGTTGGTGAGGGAAACCTGTATAAAAGATATTGGAGCAAGTGTAGTTTATGTCCCCCTGTGGTGCCTAGTGTAGTTTACATTCCCCTATATTATCCTAGTATAGTTTATGTTTCCAACTTTGTCTGCGTATACCTAATCAAATAAAACATTAAAACTAATGAAAATATTATGATAACCTAACCAATCATCAATTTATTTATATATACAGGGGGATTTTTTCCTCTATGCCAGATGGGGTAGCAACCCCCCCAAAGCTCTCTACTACCCCCTTGAAATTTTGCAAAATATAAGGGTTTTCAAACACACCAATTATATTACAATGATTTTTGATGAATGAATTGGGCAAGATTTTGTAAATAATACAAGACAAAAATAATTATATAATATCCATCTCTAACACCACATGCTCCATTACTGAACCAGTCTCAGCTACTGTAGAAGTAGCTGTAATCAACATAGATGATGCGGATGGACCAGGTGTATTCTCACATGAGAGAACCTCATCTTGGCTAATTTTGGACTTCTTATTAGTGTTCATCTTTATCATGTTTTGTTGAAGATTGTTTCTTTTTGCTTCTAAGCAAAGAATTTTCTGATATCTGCCATATTGAATTTGACTATTAGTACACACTACAAAAACTATAAACATCAATACTTTAAACTCTATGAATAAGCAGAACCCTATAAAAATAAAAAATAATTATTTTAATATACAGTATTGAAAACTATAAAACAGGGTTGGCAGAAAACCCCTTTTTTTGAAAAAACCCACCCCAGGTGGGTTTTTTCGGGTTTTTTCACCCAAAACCCGAAAAAACCCGGGTAAAATTGGGTTTTTTCATATGTCCATATGGTAGTTCATATTAGACCTACCTATTCTTATTTTTATAATAATACTGTACTGTACCATACACTATTAATATAACATTTGTCTTGTTTTTAGCAAAAAGGTTGCCTTCCAGGCAATTAAGCATAAAAAGTTATTATTTTCTCAGATTGAGCTTCACAACAAAATTTGGAAAACATGGACCAATTTGAACTAAATTTGGTGTGGTAAATTATCCTATTTGTTAGGCTATACTTCCTATGGAAGACAGGCCCCTGTGTCTTCTGCTGGAAGTAGATGAATTACAGCTCCCAAAGGGAACTTAATTCAGCTAGTTATATCTATTTAATTCATATTACTGAATATTTTTTCTTTTATTTCACAGTTAAATAAAACAAACTGGCAACAGCATATTTATCTTTACTGCTAGCCTACAGAATTAGTCTGTTTGAAGTTATAACTGCATTAAATAATGCCAAAGACCTTTGGATCAGGAAGAAAATCAGGGCATGAATGGAGTGAAGTCAATATTATTGATGGGACTAGTAAAGTTAGATGCAAACATTGCAATAATGAAATAAGTAATAAAATAGAGCGAATAAAAATGCATTTAATGAAATGTTTGAAACACATGGAATCAAGAAACAAGACTGACAATACTGCCAGTACATCATCTTCATACTGCCATGACATAGACCTCTCAGATGATCCAGACTCATCCTCACCACCACTGACACAATTACAGATGAAAAAAAGAAAAATTCAAAAGAAAGTAAGCGATTTTGGGATGACAACAACAACTTTGCAGAAAAATGTCATTGATAACAAAATAGCCAAATTCTTTTATGCAAATAATATTCTATTTCTATGTGCAGAGTCTAAGTATTTTATTGAAATGATAGAGACTCTAAGACCAGGCTACACTCCACTTTCCCGTCGAAATTTGTCTGGTCCACTTTTAAATACAATCCATGAAGAAGTAGAAAATTCCTTGAAGATGCAGTTGACTGAAGAATCAGGATGTATAACACCCTGATTGGCTGATGTCTACACTCTATAACCTGCTACCTCACCCAAAGAGTTATACCTGTAGGTCTATTTGTTGACTCATGTTTGCTTGCTTTGCATGTAAAATCATTATAGGCGCCTATATGACAATTTTTAAAAATAATTGCATATGCACTTCTTAAGTTTCATGAAAAAAACCCAAGTGGGTAAAATAATGGGTTTTTTCAAGTGGGTTTTTTTGAAGAAAAAAAACCGGGTGGGTTTTTTTCGGGCTGGGCCCACTAGTGCCAACCCTGCTATAAAACATTAATAATTAATACTCCAAATGATATAATTTGACTTTTCAGAGGGGGCAAAGGATGGCAATTTTGGCTGCCTTGAGCTATCATTTTAAGGCAATTTCAAGTTTGAAACAGCATAAAAAGGCTGAGCATTCCTCTCGTTACTCGCTTCAGTCTCCCCTCAAGTAACTTGCACATACTACTACTGTCACCTTTCCTCTTAGCACCCACTGATATTTTAAAAACCTAGCCACATGCCATCACCAAAATTTTGCAACCTTCGACGAACTATCCCCCCTATGAAAAAAAAAAAAAAAAAAAAAAACCTGTATACATATGTATATAAATTGATGATTGGTTAGGTTGTCATAGTCATATTATTTTCATTAGTTTTAACATTTTATTTGATGGATTCCTTTAAAAAATGTCTCCTAAAGATCCTAGTGTCATTTATGTTCCTCAGCTTTGACTGTGTAGTTTGTCCCCCCTTTTGCATCAGGGGGACATAAACTACACTTGCTCCAAAATATTTTACCGAGATGAATAATAAAAACTAATGTAAAGGACCTTAAATAGGCAAGAATGAGGGCATTTGGGCATATCCCCTAACTTATTTTTTTTTTTTTAACTTTTAAACTATGGTTTAAACCTAATTTGAAGTTGTACCATACATTACCTGTTCATGAATGAAGGTTCCATGCCCAGATGAAGGTTCACTAAAATCACTTCTTTCATAAGATTCAATTTCTTCTTTGATTTCAATTTCCTCCATTTTAATCACTGAACCTTTTTTTGCGTCTAATTCTCTTGGATTTTTATCCATTTTTAAAATAAACAATCCTGTCAATGATAGAAATAAAGATTTGTCAGTGAATTTCAAGAATCTAGACACATTTCAGAGAGACTCCACAACAGTTTGGTAATATGTTAGATATAAAAAAACTAAACACGCCTATCATACAGTTGGGTCATTCCATGCAAGTTCAATGGCGAAAAAAATGTGACCATCGCCAATTTTTTTGAAAACTGGCACACTTATAGATCTCTGAGAAAAACAGAATGACGCTTGGTCAAAATGGAGGTAGGTATGGTCCACT
Source organism: Bathynomus jamesi (assembly GCA_023014485.1). Classification (NCBI taxonomy): domain Eukaryota; kingdom Metazoa; phylum Arthropoda; class Malacostraca; order Isopoda; family Cirolanidae; genus Bathynomus; species Bathynomus jamesi. The sequence continues at coordinate 157,586 of JAJOZX010009009.1, forward strand.
GAAATGGCTGTAGCATCTATACTAACTTACTTAACACTAAAAATCTTGTTCTAGGTTCAGGTAGACATGTGTACCCAAAATTGGGTGAAAGGAGAAAAAAATCAGCTATGACATCAAATGACCTACACAAGGTCAAAAATAAGCAACTTTTTTTTTATCACTGAGGTAAAATATGAATAGAAACAAAGTTGTAGATCTGCTTAAAAGCTTTAAAATAGTGTTTAAATGGTCTCTAAGTGCAATAGGAGCGGAGATATTTCATGTTGAAATATGGTATGACCTTGGAAATTAACCTTTTTTTACAAAATTCGAATGGCCATATCTCCAGAACCATATGACCTAGTGTTGAAACAAGTACCATTCTGTTTTTCTCACCAAGCTCTATAAGTGTGCCAATTTTCAAAAAAAAATCGGTGATAGTCACATTTTTTTTACCCAAAATTCCATTGAACTGACATGGAATAACCCAGTTCACAACAAAGCCTAATTCAAACCCAGGCTTATACATGCCCACAATATGGTATTATATATGGTACCTTTATTTCATAATTAAATATAAATTATTAATTTATTGGGTACTAGTTACCTTTCCAAGTCCCAACAATGACCCAACCTTACCTTTCCAGGTCCCAAATCAAAAACTATATTAATTTCAGTAACAGATATCAACTTAACCTAACCAATCATCAATGCATGCAGTTGACCTAACTGGGCATTCAATTAACCTCCTCCTCCTTCTACTAGTTAGGTTAACTGAATGCCTGGTTAGGGGTCAACTGTACACCTTGATTGGTTAAGTCGTGATATTTTCATTAGTTTTAATTGTTGTCAAAAATAATGGCTTATAACACAAGATCTGAAAGAAGTTAGAATAAATGGTTTCATTCACCAAATATTTATCTCAAATTTTGTAGGTTTGTATTAAATATGTCTGGACCCAGAAAGGTTATTTTAGTTGGAATATACATCTGGACCCAGAAAGGTAAGTAGTATCATTTATTGTATTAAATAACTACAAAATTGCCTCAGGATTGATGACAAAGCCTATTGGGAATGGAAAAAATTGCCATACATAGAACCCAATATGTAGGTAGGCATTGGGCCTACATAACAAGAAAAACATGTTATTTCATATCAAAATTTTCCATTGCTGATTCATGAAAATCACTTGAGAGAAGAAATGAAAATATGAAAATCTCCATAACGATACATTTGCACCAAAAATGAAGGTCAGATTCAATTGAAACAGCATGAAATACACCAGAAAAACATTTTCATCACTAGTTTGGTGGATGTGTTCTACCAAATCTTTACCTATTTTTTAATGGTTTGTAGTAGTGTTAAAACGAATATTATCCCCTGTATTAATTAAAGTGAATAAACTCCTTGCGTAACCCTATCACCTACATCGAAAGAGAGGCATGATAGGCAGCTGCTCACCCTACAACCAGAAGTGAGGTTGAATGAAATAAAGTATGGTAATTTCCTTTTTTACCATTACGTAGCACTAAATACCAAAGGCAAATAAATTCAACTAACCAAAAACCTACTTAACAAGGTCTTTTGAAGGATTATTATTAAATGTTTCACCAACATTGACCTTAGGAAAACTTTAATGTTTCATAACTTTGTTTGGTTCATTTGCGCAAGATATGAAGGTCATATTTGAACAGAACACGCCAAAATACATTAGAAAAATATATTTTAGATATTAATTTTAGTGTTTGTGAAACATTTAATAATTACCCTTTTGAAGACCTCCACAAACAAAATTTTTGGTACTTTCCTGTTATCCCAGACCCCAGCCTTTTTGCCAGGTGCCAGACTTCAATTTTGACACAGAATATTTTCATTAAAACTAATGAAAATATCATGACTTAACCTAACTAATTATCAAGGGTGTACAGTTTACCTAACTAGGCATTCAATTAACCTAATTAGTTGGTAAGGTTAAATCGTGATATTTTTGTTAGTTTTAAAGAAAATATTCTGTCAAAATTGAAGTCTGGCAACTGGCAAAAAGTCTGGGGTCTGGGATAACAGGAAAGTACCAAATTTTTTAACAAAAAGACAGGGGTTTTGCCATTGACTTACCAAAGTCTGGCATTAATTTTCATTGGATCACCAAGTTAATAGGGTAGCAATCAACCCATAACCGTATATAGTTTTTCATGTGGTGGCACATACGGGGACCCAACCCCTCTAAAATTTACTCAACACAAACAGAGGCTAGGCTTAGCTCATTAGGCCTAACTATGTACCTTGCTGTACCTAACGTAACAATCGGTGAAGGCCAAGGCCGATGATAACCACAACAAAGCCTCATTCATTTAACAGGCTTAACTCACTTTAGGTCCTATATGAAATAGGCCCACTTCATCCTAAACCTACTTAGTAGGACGACATCATAGGCCTATTTAGTAGGCCCACTTTACTTGACCTTCATCAATAGACCTAACATTCATACACTAAAGGCCTACTTCACACAACAATTTAGTCCTACTAGAAGACTACCTTTCAAAGTAGGCCCTACTTTAAACTCGAGGCCTATCCTAACTAAAAACATTAAATTTAACCTGTGGTCAGGATGTTGGTTATATAAAAATTATTACAGCAATTTAATTCACTCATAAGACTCACTAACATCATAAAATTAAACTCAGAACTTTAAACTAACAACAATTATAGAATACATGGGAAAAAAAAGGGGGTAAAAAACCCAGCCAAGAAGACAAAAACACAGACCTTAGAGCTATGGCACCATCTCAAAACTACAAAAAAACTAATGAGGAAAAAAAAAGCATGCAAAGGTGTCATCACAAAACTATACAATGATTACAAAGAAAGAACCTACACGATGTGAGCTTAAAACAATGTTAATTTCTATTAATCATTACAAACAAGAAATTCTCCCACTTTGGTGGTATTAAATAGTTGTATATTAATTAGCTGACTTGAGAGTGACATTTTATAAGAGTTTATTTTTATTATTGAAATTTAGCTCATGACTTGGACTACCTCGATAGGCCCCCGTGGCTTCATTTTTTCCAAATGAAATGTAATGTAAAAATAAGGTTAAGTTAGGCTGATTAGAGTTGGTTAGATCAGGTTAAGCTAGATTAAGTTAGACTGATTAGCGTTGGTTAGGGTGATTAGACTTAAATTTCTGGGTAACGGTTCAGAGTAGGGGCGCCACCTCAATTTTTGTTTTTTCCTCCAAAACATGCTAAAACCATTGGTTTCCTGTTGTTTAGGATGAATGTGACCATCGCCATTACAGTAAATTATTGCTTGAAGTGATTTCACCCCCCCTAATGATGGTCAGATTTATCCTAAAACAACAGGAAACGATGGTTTTAGCATATTTTGGTGAAAAAACCCTTATACCCTGAACCCTATACTGATCAATTTGTGATGCGTGATCTTTACGGGGGCTCCACCCCCGTACCCCCGAGGGTATTATTATAGTATTACACCCGTCTAACATCTAGCAATTATTATATGTTCATTAAGTAGATTTTTTAATTCTAAGACACTTTCCTTCTATAGCGTTTCCGTCGCAAATGCTTTGTTTTTGAGATATAAACATTTTGGTGTGTATCTAGTGTGTGTTCGTACGTTCGTTTGTGTGACCGTTACATGTCTGCCCAATCACTGCACTCCATCCATTTCGAATTTGAATTACTTTGCTACCGGAATGGCTTCATGTGACGCATGCTCGTTCGATTATTACAGCTGTATTGTCGCTTTCTACGAAAATTTAGAAAAAAGCGTTGAGTTTCTGCGTGCTCATGGTGTTCTACCGACAGTAGTGAAGTGTCCACATTGAAAAATGGAGTGTACATATCATCAAGACCAGAAACTGTGGTGTTGTAGATAAGTTAGGTTTGGTTAGGATAGGTTAGGTTAGGTCAATTTTGAAGGTGAAATTTGTTTTTCCTATGGTTTTTGATGTATTTTGAACGAATCTGACCTTCAAAACCGTCGGAAATGACTCGTTTTCTGTGATTTTCCCCACCAGGGTCCCCCAGATTGCCGGCTGGGGGGGGAAGGGGGTTATCTCAAAAACGATTCATTTCCGACGGTTTTGAAGGTCAGATTCATTCAAAACACATCAAAAACCATAGGAAAAACATAAATTTCACCTCCAAAGGGAGACAGGTGTAATACTATAAATTTACCCCCCCCCCCCCCCCGAGACCTAAATTATACAAATGATAATGTGTAGCTGGTTCCTTCTTGGTGCTACTTGTATTTGCCAGGGAAGAATGAAGGATACGAGAGACAGGCTATCGCTTTGTTGGGTACCTCTTTTAGGGGCCTCTCATGTCCTCTTCTACCCCTGTCGTTTGGGGGGTTGGCGTCTTGAAGGAAAAGCCGGTCGTTTTCAGAGTTTATTGAGTTCTTGGTTGGCTGAGGTTATTTTACAGAAGATTTTGTTATTTTATATACAGCTGAATTAATTAAATATATATACAGGGTGTCCCCGCAAGGGGGTTCTAAGCTCGTGCTCTTGAGTGCTCTTTGTGCTCGTTTGTACGTGCTTGTTCCTGGAGGTTTCACGTGCGCCCTCCCGGCCCTAGCACCCAAGGATGATGGGGCTCGACCCTGCAGTCCTTGTCATCCTTGGTCTTTTTCCACTTCGACTGTCCCCTCCACCCTTTCTTTTTCCTCTGTCTTTCCTCTCACTTTTTCTTTGTTTTTCCGCTGAGATATGCCCTTTAAATAGAGGCGAATCGGTTCTTCCTGAACTAAAAAAAAAAAAATATATATATATACAGGGTGTCCCAGAATTAACTATCTATTTCAATGAAATCGGACAAATTTTTTAAAAACACACTTTTATTTATGTTTATCATGTTTAATATGTGTTAAAAATGTATAAATTTCTAAATTTTTTTCATAATTTTATTTTCATATTTTTTCATTATCTGGTCCAATGAAAGACCGTCTGAAGTCATAGAATGGCAAAGAGACTCCAAAAGTTAACATGTGGCTTGGAATGACCAAATCCAAAATTTATGGCCCATTCTTCTTTGCGGAAGCAACTGTAACAGGTACCGTCTACCTTGATATGCTTCAGCAGTTTCTCGAACCACAGCTTCTTGATGATGGCATTCTTGATAATGTTGTGTTTCAACAAGATGGAGCACCATGTCATTATGCTCTAATTGTTCGAGAATACCTCAACAGACGCCTTCCGAATCGGTGGATTGGACGTGGAGGACCTCGACCTTGGCCTCCGCGTTCTCCAGATTTGACACCCCTGGATTTCTTTGCATGGGGTTTCATAAAAACAAAGGTTTATCGCCAAAAGATCAATGCTTCTTGTTGAAACACAACATTATCAAGAATGCCATCATCAAGAATCTGTGGTTCGAGAAACTGCTGAAGCATATCAAGGTAGACAGTACCTGTTACATTGCTTCCGCAAAGAAGAATGGGCCATAAATTTTGGATTTGGTCATTCCAAGCCACACGTTAACTTTTGGAGAGTCTTTTTGCTATTCTATGACTTCAGACGGTCTTTCATTGGACCAGATAATGAAAAAATTATGAAAATAAAATTATGAAAAAGTTTAGAAATTTATACATTTTTAACACATATTAAACATGATAAACATAAATAAAAGTGTGTTTTTAAAAAATTGGTCCGATTTCATTGAAATAGATAGTTAATTCTGGGACACCCTGTATATAAATTTGTGTACAATACTTATTTATAAAGATTATATATGATTCTTAAAATTACACAATGATAAAATATATACAATTTGGTACGCGCAAAATTGGTTTGTCGGTAACTAATATAAAAATAATATAAATGCGGAAAATTAACTGCGCGGCCCCACAAATGTAATAACATGTTAAGTTATGCACTTTTTTAGTCTTCATCTAGGGCACATGACGAATCAAGTTCTCAACACAGCCGTGAGCTCTACTAGCGTCACCGTACATCCATCAAAGACCGAAGCCATTTTCAAACTGAAGTGAATGAATGATAGTAGGGTTGCCAACTCAAAATTTCCTAGATTCATACCCAAAAAGCACTGAAGTAGCTATATATATTTTTTCGTAATTTTCTAACTTCGTTTTTTTGACTATGCGACACATGCAATCAACGTATTTTAATGAGAGAAACAACTTTGTCTCTATGGTATTTTTCGAAATTTTGCTTAATTAAGTGGTGCCCGTATTCTGAACCATTACCAATTTCAGGTTAAGTTTGGCTAGTAAGTAGGGCCTATGGACCGTCTCTAAACTTTGTCTAGATTCTTGAATTTTTCCCCAAAACAAAGAATTTAAAAGTAGCCTATTAGAGTGTTAACGAGTAAAATTCCAGAATCCAGGCACAGTTCCCAGAGTCCATTACATTACATTTCATTTGGAAAACATAAAACCACAGGGGCCAGTCGAGGTTATCCAAGTCATGAGCTAATAATAATAGAATCCTGCAAAACATCAATCTCAAGTCAGCAACTAACGTACAACTATTTACTACTATCAAAGTAGTTTACAAACTTAAGCTAAGAATATACAGTATTTACAATCTACAAACTATCTTTCTCATTCATGAAAGTCTAATTTTTTTTTTTAAATTAACTAATGAGCTACTGTTTACCACATCATATGGCAAATCATTTCAAAAATCTACCACTCTAAGACTGTCTTCAGATATTGTGTACCTCTCACCTATATGGCAGTCTTGGTTCAGACAACTGCTGATTTACAATACCTTATTTTTGTAATGTGGCAAAGATTATATATGCATATTGTATGTTGGGTTAAATGGCTATGCTGGCCTTATTTTTGTATTTGTATGTTAGGTTAAGTGGCAATGTTGGCCTTAGTTTTGTATTAAGTTCAATGTATAATACATAAGATTGTACTTGTATGTTAGGTTAAGTGGCTATGGATGGTGAATGATCTACAACAAAGATGTTTTGTTTGTTGTATAATTAAGATTTAAAATATAATTTCCACAAAATCATACCCGAACTCAGCTTCCCATAATTCATCAGTATTTTTATTAAACTCTTTTATTTTCATAATTTCTCTGATTTCTTCATTAAGTTACAAATATTTTCTCCTACATATACAAATGATCTTTTTCAGTTGATGATGTCTCGTGTAATAACACTATGACTATACATAAAATTGCCAGATAATTAATCAAACAGTATGCCAGTATGCTAAGTTAAGTGGCTATGTTGGCCCTATTTTTGTATTAACTTCCGTGTATAATATGTAAAATTGTACTTGTATGTTAGGTTAAGTGGCTATGGGTTGTGAATGATCCGCAATAAAGATGTTTTGTTTTGTTTGTTTGGTGTAATCAAACAAACAGTAATATAAAGTAGAAGTAATTGGTATTCATTATATGTTAGAAATATATATTGTTTACAAAAATTTAATTAAAACAATAAATTAACAAACTAGACGCCCCTTCCTTGATGCGCGATTGCACGGGAGATGGAGCAGCAGCCAGTGGGCAAACTAGAGTTGAGAATTGTATAGGCTATAAATATACACACCCAATTTTGGGTACACATGTCTACCTTAACCTAAAACAAGATTTTTAGTGTTGATTAAGTTAGTATAGATGCTACAGTCATTTCAGTGGACCATACCCACCTCCATTTTGACCAAGTACCTTTTTCCACCAAACTTTGGAGCACTGTATCTTTGGAACTGTTTGAGCTAGAGTGTTGAGAAAAATACCATTAGATTTTTCTTACTGAGATGTATATAATGTCTGCTAATTTAAAAAAAAATCAGTAATTATCTGACCTGACCTAACCCAGTTATTTGGTTGAATAAGTATCTGGCCTTATTATAAAATGTAATTTTTTTTG